>PVJS01034593.1:0-21480 GCA_004027185.1 Glis glis
TGCTGGCGTGGCTCAGCCAAGATGGCGCCTTTGTCTTCGCTCTCTGTTCACAACTTTGCCATCTGCCGGCTCCCGCCTCCGCCATTACTGCTGCTGAGCCGCTTCCCGCCGCCACCACCATTTTTCTGCGCTCCGCGGATCTGGTTCGATGTGGATTTCATCATAGTCCGATGTCGACTGCTTTCGATGGTGGACTATAGTCTCTGGTTTCACAGGAATCAGCTGTTTCTTTGCTGGAGGATTCCGGGGCCGCGGTGCTGGCGTGGCTCAGCCAAGATGGCGCCTGTGTCTCGCTCTCCGCTCACCAGGTGAAACGCTTTGAGCTCCCTGCCGCCCTCCGCTCTCTCCGCTGCCTCGCGTGCCGCTGTATTTTGTCTCCCATTGTTTTGTTGAGTTTTAGCTGCCCTTGTTTTCTTGTCAAGAAGCAGTTTTCCCGCCTGCTGAGCTCCTACTCGGAGCCCTGGCGGGACACTGCTTCTCGCTATCCCGCCATCTTGGTTCCTCTATTTTTATTTTTTATTTTTGAAATAGTCTCACTAGGTTGCTGAGACTGTCCTCAAACCTGTGATCCTACTGCCTCAGCCTCCCAAGTACTAGTGTGCCACATGCCCGGCTTATTTTTTTAATTTATACATAATATTTTTACATGTATGTGAGGCACAGTGTTGTGTTTTAATTCATGTATATATATTGGGTGGAGATCCACTCAGGGTAATAAACACGTCTTACACCTGAAAGTTTTATCATTTCTTTATGGTGAGTACATTCAAAATAGAATAGTGGTTATCAGAGACGGGGGCAACAGACAACTTGTTAACAGGTCCGTTGTTATAGTTTGATAGGGGAAATAAGTTCTGGTGCCCTCTGGCACAGCAGGGTGAATACAGACTACAATCAACACTGATGCGTTCTGTATCTCAGAGCGGGGTTTGTAAACGAGGAGGCAGCAGTGCTCAGAGGTTAAACATCCAGGCACTGAGCCTGGTGTGGGGATGGACACCTGTATTCCCAGCCACTTGGGAGGCTGAGGCAGGAGGTTCACAAGTTTGAGGCCAGCCTGGACAACTTGGTGAGACCCTTTCTCAAAATAAAAAGTTAAAAGAGCTGGGGATGTAACTGAGTGACAGCACGCCCCTGGGTTTGACCCCCAGGACTGAAAAGACTTGGGTTCTGAGGTCAGACGCCTGATGTCAGTCACAGCCAGGGCACCTCCTAACTGTGTGGCCTTGGCCGAGTTATTTCCCTTCGCTACCTCTTCATTCTCCCAAGTATATAATGGCACAACAATAACAAAAATGAACAACAAGAACTATTATATATTGGGGACTTGCCACGTGCCAAGTGCTCACTTCATACAGTTTTTATGCAAACAAGTAAGTGCTTAACATAGAGGCCGGTACACATTAAGCGCTCAATAAATGCTACTTATTGAGGCTATTATCCTCTTCTTGGAGCATGAAGGTTTGCTTGACTTCTATTTCTTGGTCTAGTACCAGCCCGGTCCCCAAGACAGCTTCCTAGATACTTCTATCTTCCCCAAAGAGTTGAGCGTCCTTTCTAGTAGAGAACTAAGCCTCAGCCGTGAGTCATGGGCATCAATGTTCTGCACTTGTGAGGATATATACGGACGTTCACATTTTTAGCAACAGGTGCTATTACAATAACATTAAATCAATTTACAAAAACCTATGCTGTTTTAACATTAACTATAATCCCTTTCAGCAGTGTCTGCTGCCCTTAGGGATTTGCATCTTAAAACACTCACATGCAAAAGCCATAATCCTTCTCGGGAGGAACTTTTTGCCTTTGCTACTGTTTCTGAAAGCCAGGCTGAGCATCGTTTTCCTTTGTTTATAAGAACATCTGCCCCGGTGTGTGCCAGGGAGATACCTGAAGGTAGAAGCCCCTCTGTCCACTTCGGAGCGCCAGCACATCACGCACCATCCCGCCCCGACAGAGAGGCCCCACGCTGGCTAAATTGCTCCTAACCCTTCTCATCTCGTATTGTGCGTTACCGCCTCTGCTACACTGCAGTATTAATTTGATTTATGGCCCAGCCGCCCCACCTGAGGCCCAGGAAGATGGCTCCCCTCCGATCGCTTCCATCAGCGGCGTAAGTGGAAGGTAATAAAAACCTGTGCGTGGCTCAGACTTTCAATTTCAATTGGAAATTGAAACTGTGCAATATGATTAAAGTTTAATCTGCATCATCAATAAACATGTGTGCGAACGCGACGAGGGCGGCTTCGCCTCCTGTTTGCGGGCGTGGACTTGAGAGAGCATGCTGCTGTCTCTTGTCTAAATGATGTGTTTACCGGGGTCGGGGTTGAGCGCAGTCACACATGTGCACGGGCATGTGCAGTCGATAGATTTGCACAGAGAAGATAAAAATCATCATATGGGCATGTGTGAGTGAGAAAGGTTTCTTATGCTCAGATGAAACTGGATTGAATCGATAGCTCTAAAGGAGTAGCTAAGGGCACCATGGTTTTTCAAGGAGCACCGACATCCATGTATTCATCCACTCATTCATAAAGTATTTATTGAGTGCCTACTGCATGTCAGACCCTGTGATGGGTCCTGGGGTCAGAATGGTAAGAGCGGGGAGGGCGAAAGCAGACACTATTCCTGCTGTCTGGGAGATACAGTAATCCTTGAAAGAGATAGCAGCCAAATAATTAGGCAATTAAATGTAAAATTGCCCCCTATTAAGTGCCCACAATAAAGAGACATATAATGTTGTGAGTGCTATAAAGGGGGGTAGTACCCCATTATGTGAAGGAAGAGCTTTTTGGAGTTGGTGGTGACTGAGCTAAGGTCTAAAGAGTGAATTGTAACCGGGCATGGAGGCGCATGCCTGTAATCCCAGTACTTGGGAGGCTGAGATAGGAGGATTGAAGGTTCAAGGCCAGTCTCAGCAACTTAGCAAGGCCCTCAGCAACTCATGAGCCCTTGTTTCAAAATAAAAAATGAAAAAAAGGGCTGGGAGTATTGCTCAGAGGTAGAATACCCCTAGGTTCAATGTCCAGTACCACAAAAAAAGAAAAAAAAATGTGTGAATCGTGCAGGATTAACTAGGCTGGGGAGGGGTCGGGGGAACCAGAGGGTGGGAGATGGGAGAGACAAGAAGGATCCAGCCACAGAGGCCGTATCTGCAAAGGCCAGGATGCAAGAGGATGCACCGTAGCTCTGGGAGAAGAAGGCAGAGCCGCTAAAGAAGAGGAGAGGAGAGGCCGGGGATGAGCTGGGAACAGGCAGAGAAGTCACACAGGACTGGCTTTGCAGGATGTGGCCAAGGGTCTAATTTTTTCTCTAAGTGCAGTGGGAGGCCATCCGCGGGTTTTAAATGAGGCAGGCATGTGATCTATTCAAAACACTGCTGCACAGAGAAGGAAACGGGGAAGACGGGAATAGATGGGCGGAGGCCATCAAGCTATTTCAGTGTCCAGGAGAGCGGGGAGGGTAACTTGGACTCTGGATTGCAGTGGAGGTGAGACGCTGCAAACTTTCTCCATGCTGAAGTCACCACCTGTCCTCCAAGCACACCCTGGCCCGTCTCATCTCCGTTCTCATGACTCTTACCCTGGGTCTCATCACCCCCATTCACTCCCCGGGCCTCAGACTCTCCCGGAAAACATGAGCTGTTCAATGCGCACTTTTCCCATCGTCCCTCTTCCCTGTGTCTTCACCCGCCCTTACCCAGGTCTGCTGCTTCTGAGGGTAAAAGGTAGACTCCCGTTTGTTTTGGCCACCAGGCCTCTGCAAACACCGTTCCTTCCAGGAGCACCCTCTCCTCATTTCTCTCTCTTCATTATTTCTACTCAACTTTCAAGTCCCAGAGTTAGTCGTTTGGTAATTTTTCTCTGATTCTCTCTGCAGAACTGGCGCCGATATCACGCATCACACCACCCATAATGGCCTGTTTAGTTGGATCCTCGCAACCAGGAGACTGTAAAACCCTTGAAGACCAGGTCAAGCCTTCTTTCCATTACATCCTCCGGTGTTCTGTACAGTGTTGTTCACAGTGCATACAAGAAGAGTCCAATAAATGCATGTTGGACTGAAGAGCTCTTCCCCTTCCTAATGTCAACTCCTCCCCACATACTAGTGTGTGTGTGTGTGTGTGTGTGTGTGTGTGTGTGTGTGTGTTGTGTGTGTGTGTTACTGGGGATTGAACCCAGGAGTGTTCTACCTACAAGGTATATCCCAGCCCTTTTTATTTTTTATTTTGAAACAGGGTCTTGTTAAGTTGCTGAGCATGGCCTTGAACCTATAATCTTCCTGTCTCAGCCTCCCAAGTACTGAGATTACAGGCATGCGCCACCATGGCCGGTTCCCACATGCTATTAATACCAACTCTTCCTACCATTGTCCCCTCTCTGTATTCAAGCTCACCATCTTAACTGTACCTTCCTTCACAATAAGAAATGCATTTTCCCCGTCCTAAAGAGCACTGCCATTCAGTCCTGGCTTCTCCCAAGAGTAGACGATTACCCCAACTTTCTACTATTCAATATAACTTCTAGAAATTATAGTCTATACTCACGATTTCTCCTTCCTCACCCCTCCCTTTCTCTACCATCTGGCTTCCACTCACACACTTCCAACAAAATAGCTCTAATGAGCCCTGGGGACTCCCGATACCACATTCATTGGTCACTCTTCAGTTCTTATTCTACGTGATTTCACAGTAATATTTGGTGCTGTCCGCCACCTACTTTGGGTTGAAACTCTCCTGCCTCTTGATTTATGCACTAATATCTCCAGGTTCTTCACGTACATCTTTAACTGCACTTTCACATTTATGAGTCTTTAATGAACTTTCTCAGCGTTTCATGACATTTTACAAATGAACAAACCAAGAATATACAAGCTGCATAGTTTTTTGTTTGTTTCTGTAGTACTGGGGATTGAACCCAGAGGCATTCTATCTTTGAGCTACACCCCCAGCCCTATTTTATATTTTTATTTTGAAACAAGTTCTCACTAAGTTGCAAAGGGTCTCACTAAGTTGCTGAGGCTGGTCTTGAACCTGTGATCCTCCTGTATCAGCCTCACAAGTACTGGGATTGCAGGTGTGTGCCACTATGCTTGGTGCTATATGATTTTGAATATGTTTTGTTCAAAAGTCTTCACCTGTGGGAGATAGTCACTAAAGTATTTTTGAGTAAAATGTTATGATATATTGGGAATTGCTTTTAAATACTCCAGATATAGTCAAGTATGACTTGTATGACTAAAAAGGTAAGTGTAAGTAAAAAAGAAAATAAAATGTATATGATGATTACATCTTAGGAACCCAGATCTCCTTTGGAGTCCTAAAATCAATTGACTTTCTACCACAAAGTTCAACATATGTCAGGTGATCCAGGAAAGGGCTTAGTCGGAGCCAGAGGCAATAGGGTTCTGCCTTAGGTATGGCAGGTGAGGGAACTCAGGGTCTATGTTAGAGGAAACCCAGACGAGTTGTCAGGAGACCTGGCGTCTTGGCTCGGCCCCACCAGGACTCAGACATGGGGCCTTGAATGGCATATTTATCTCTGCTCAGATAAGCCTCTTCATACATGTAGGCATGCTTCAGGAAAATAGACTTCTCTGTGGACAATTATGATTGTCAAGAGATTTGAAATGTCTTGTCATTTGTAAAGAAGGCCAAGCATGGCACCATGGTGGAGGACACACGCTCTTGAGTCAAACAGATCTCTGTGCAAGTCCCTGTCCTGTGACTGACTGGCTAGCTGAACTTGCACAAGTCATGGAGACCATCGGGTGTTGGTTTCCATAATGCCAAGAGCGGAGAGCAATTCTCTACTCTGCAAGATTATGAAGAAGATTAAGATGTGACAACACCTGGACCAGAATAGTTGTCCCCCAATTCTTACTGGGGGTTGGTAGAGAGTGGCAGGGGGCCACAGGGTCCTTCAGGAGAGCCTGCGATCGGTCCCTCTCTCCATGTCCTGTGCATCTCATTCAATCAGCATGATTTGCAGTTGGTGGCAAATCCAGCCTGGGGACCGAAGATCTGAGACTAGTGATAAAAACGTCAGCCAAGATTTGCTACATCTTTTTTTCCCACTCCCTAGTCTCCCATTAAAAATGATTTGTCGTTAGGACGAAACATGAGAAAACAAACGTGATTAAAATTCTCCCATATTAAATACCTGCGTGCCAAGGGCAGGCCTGAGCTACGCTCTGCAAAGGCTCCGATTCGCCCATCTGGAGGGAGCAGGAGCAGCTGGCAGGGGCAGGAAGCAGAAAGGGGATCCGAATTTGTTCCTCTGACACCACATACACATCCTGGCATTTTTCTTTCCCCTGGTCGACTTCATCCCATTGATTCCATTCAACACAGATTAAAGATATCAGGTGCATGGGGGTGGGCGTCGCCATAGCATCCTGAAGGTAGAGGAGGCTGGGGAGGGAGGATATACTCCGCTGTCTTATTCTTCCTTCCCACAGGGGGAAAAACTCTTATAACTTTCAGAAATGTGATAGACCTGTCAAAAATTCATGAAGTCAGTTACATAGGTTATGAAACTCACTTCGCGGCTTTTATATCTCTCGGAAACCTTTTGCTTTCTTAAACTCTGTGGTAGATGAATTGCAAAAATACCCACAATTCTTCAGTCCCCCCTATCTGCACACCTCTTGCTCTGTGACCTTGTAGCTCCTCTCATCAAGAAGAAAGGCTCTCTCCCAATCCTTGTTATGGGCTGGTCTTATGACTTGTTTGGGCATTAAAAAAATATGTACCCTGGCATGATGGCAAACGCCTGTACTGAGATAAGAGGATTGCAGGTTTGAGACCAGCCTCAGCAATTTAGTGAGACCCTCAGTAACCTAGTGAGACCCTGTTTCAAAACAAAATAAATAAATAAAAATAAAAAAGGATGGGGGTACAACAAGGGATGGGGGTGTAACTCAGAAGTACACTGTCACTGGGTTCAATCTCCAGTACCACAAAAAATGTAGCAGAAATAAATGTGAGCCCATTCCATGATTAGGTCGAGAGGTCAAATTCTGGCATACTTCCACTATTTCTTGTAAAACAAACTTGGACTACTTTAATGGATGATGAGATATAAACAGCCTAGTTACCATCTGTCATCCCATCCAATAACCACTAACACCTAGACATGTGAGCCAAGCTATCCGAGATTAGCAAACGTCTAATCAACCACAGTATTATCACAGATCCATGAAAAAATCCAACTGAATCAGTCCATCTTGTCCTAGACCAGTAGAACTGCCCAGCAACCTGCAGATAAGTGAGCAATACAAAATGCCTATTGTTTGAAGTCACTTCTCCTTGAGGTTGTTTGTTATTCAGTGAAACTACCTGATACAAAGTCCATACGTAATGTGACTTACCATGGCCATATTTTCCTAACATATGCCCCAGCCCCTGTCAATAACTTACTAAATATGCTCCAAAATTAAAAGGTTGTGGGTTTTTTTCCAGCTTTGTAGAATCTGATAATATCCATGGTGAATGTGAAAAGCTCTTGCTGAGAGCCCAGACTATAACAATTTCTTCTCAAAGAGACCAAAGTGCCCAATCACTCCAGGGCCAATGAAGAGATAATTCCTTCCCTTACCAAAGCCACCTGAACATGATACAAAGGGCTTCTATAATCCCCCACTGGGCACAAATTACTGCACTGGTTTCTTTTCAAGGTGACCATAAGATGTCTGGTTAATAAGAAATTTTGGTTAATAGGAGAAAGAACAGAAAGTAGAAGTAAATTTGTTCAATCATTCAAAACTCTCTTCTCTCAAACAGTTACAAGAGAGGGAACAGTTAATCTGAATCAGTCAGTTCAAGGACATAGTACTGGGGCAAAAGTTTATCTGGATCAAGGTTATTAATCAATCCCTCTCACTTTGTCCTTCTTTCTCCTCCTCTTCCTCCTTCTCCTCCTTTTCCGTCTCTCCTCCTCCTCCTCCAAATTGTTCTTCATCATCATCCCCTTCTCTCTCTTCTTTTTACAAAACTAAGGAAAAAATTCTATCCCCATCTCTTGGAAAGGGCCATTTCCGCAACCCCTTGGATTCTAAAGGAATACTAGCATGAGGTGCAGAGGAAGAGTCTCTCTGCTAATCTAGGCTCGGCAAAGGAAGTTATCCAGCTGGTCTCCAGAACCTGGAAAGGAGAAACGGTACTTTGCAAGCAGGATTGGTGTGTTCTCCTAATGGCATGTATGTTCTTGATGGTACCTTTATACATGCACACCCCAACTCAAAACTCAGACATGACTGGGATTCCATGGAAAGGTGAAGGAGGGGGTGTGTAGGAGGGTGTTAAACCAAAAAGATAACCACAGTTGTGCTGAGCTCCTTTAAATGCTGAAGTTGAAGGTAAAGAAAGTAGAAATGGCATCGGCGATGTGGAAGGCGTGGAGTTGTAGATAAAATTGCACGTTAGTATTCCTATGGAAATATTAGGAGGTAACTAGAGTGTCTGAGGTAGCACTCTCTAGGGCATAAAAGTATCAATCATAAACTGATCATGAAATGGGAATTTGAACACATAAGAAGGAATACTTGACGTTTTCCCCTAAACATAATTCTTTCCTGAGAGCAGAAATTTCCTCCTCAAATCTCTCTTCATTCTGCAACTCTTAACATTATTGGAATTTTTATTACAAGGCAATTTCTCCATCTTCTGGCCCTGCCTTCCTCCCACCAGACTCATTTCCTTATACTCCCTTCCTGGATTTTACCTTCCAAACATTCTTGTTCTTTGGGAACATGTGTTAGCTCCTCCCTCCACATTTTAGCAGTACATTATCTCTATCTGGAACATTCTAGTTCCTTTTCTCTTCTGAGATAACCATTTAGGTCTTGGCTTAAATGTCACCTCTTCCAAAGATTAGGGTCAGGGAACTCTTGGACAGTCCTCTTTCTGCAGGTGGGTTACTTTGGGGCATTTCTACATGTCACTGGTTCCTCAGCTCTAGACACAGAGCTGGATACAGTGTTTCCTTTCCTAATAGATAAGAGTAGATACAGATCCATATTGTCACTTGGGGACTTCAGCACCATAAGACGCAGGCCATTCTATGCCCAACATGAGCTACAACAGGGAAAAGGAAAATTCACCAGCCCATTCTTCATATTCATCGTGCTTTAGGTCATACCAAGTTTTGGATGCTTGCTGTTTATTTCTATCACAGTATAGAGGATGCCTGCCCCTGAATACCCAAACAGATATTAAAAATTGTGACTGGATGTCGGCACTGCCAATAATCCTGGGTACCGAGTAGAAGGTAGTTCAGCACCCTGGGGAGGGAATAGTGAAGCAGGGATCAGGCTGTGAGCAAGAAGCTTGGCCTTGACGAATCTTACTGTTTCTCAAGACCTAGGCAGGAGAAGGGAGATGTTATTTGGAGCTGGCATTTGAGTTAAACCTTTGTAGTCACCACAGGAGAGAGCCCTGAGAGCAAAGATTTGGGAAACCAATGGGGAATATCTATCTGTCTCGTCTTCCTGCTCCTTGTCCTCATCCTCCTCCTCCTCCTCGTTGTCATCCTCCTCCTCCTCCTCCTCCTCCTTTTTTGTGTGTGGTACTGGGACATTCTACCCCCAAGCTTCACCCCAACCCTATTTCATTTTTTATTTTGAAACAGGGTCTTGCTAAGTTGCTGAGGCTGGCCTTGAACCTGTCCTCTTGGCCTTCTAAGTACTTGGATTACAGAATATCTATTTCTTAATTATGGCTTGAGTTGAAAAAAAAGGGTGTTTGGAGCTGTACAGATTTATTCCTCTCCCTTGGAGCTCTCAACTATTCCCTGATCTCTGTATAAAAAGATGTGATTCATGAGTGCACAAATGACATGAAGATAGGTATCTAATCCTCTCTTTGATAAGATTACCACTAACACAGAATTGTTTGCTAATCTTGCCAAGAATAGGTTTGGGGTTCCTCCTCTGTGACCCGTAGAGCTGGTGCTGTCCCTTCTATATTGTGTCTCACCACTGTAAGCTTCCGGAGGGCATGGGCTGTGTCTCGTTCACATCAGCATTGGCTGGTTCTCAGAACTCATGGAATGTCATCCCATGACAAGAGGATCTGACCACCAGACAGGTTTAAACCAAGATCTCAAGATCAACCAATTCTCAGTATTTGTCTTACCAACTCAGCTGGCTAAAGCAAATTGCCCTCACATCTATCGGACTGCAACTTCCTGGGGAGCACACTATCCACTGGTAGCTCACCTACCTTAGGGATCCAATAATGGAACTGCAGTCAAACCCCAGCCCTGGTCACTTATCATCTTTGTGTCTCAGTTCCTTCTTCTGTACCATGGGTAAAATTATAATACTACCTCCTCTACAAAGCAGTGGCAAATGAAAGATATATATAATCTTTTGAGCACATGGCCGACCTATATGAGTGTCTGCTCTGATAACCACGGTAGCGATGACCCGGGTTATGGCATCATCAATGATGCTATGCCTGCTCCATCCTCGGGCTGTGCTGATTGGCTGGGAAACATTCCAAGTTGCATAGGCAATGGATCTGAACTCAATAGACATCTGGTACCTGGTACAGGTGTAAACATAATTAGCACGCTTCGGGCAGGTTGACAGGATGTTTCTGCTTCCTTGTGTGTGCTCCTTTCTCCCTTGTCTTTGAGTGTTTGTATCAGCTGGTGATTTGGTATGCACAAACATTTCCCATTGACAGGAAAGTTGGAGGAAATGCAATCTTACAGCTCAGATATTAGTTCAGTTGTTCTGAGTCTTGGTGGTGTGATTGATGGGAATTTTATTGCACATGTAAAAATCTGCATTCCTTTCTTCCCGTGTTGGCATATCCGGGTTTTGGTCTCACACAACACACCCTGGTGCATTGAAGATAACAGAGCTCTAATGTCCTTGATGACTCTACCTCAAAGCGGGTCAATGTCCTTTCAACTTGTCGACAGAAATGACTGGGTCAGTGACACTCATATACCCACTGCCTGCGAAAGAGGAAAAACTCCCAAAGCTAGAGACAGAAAATATTTGCCAGTACATCAACCCTGTTACATTACTGACCTCCTGTAGGGGTGAGGCTTCAGTGAGCACAGTGCCTGGCACATGGATGGGTGTGAAACGGATCTTGTGAAATCAATGAATGGATGAATGATTAGGAATTATTCATAATGAGCTGGGCTCAGTGGTGCACACCTGCAATCCCAGTGACTCAGAGGCTGAGGCAGGAGGATCACAAGTTCGAGGCCAGCCTGGGCAACTTAGACCCTGTCTCAAAATAAAAAAAAAAATAAAAAGGACTGGAAGTTTAGCTCAGTGGTGGAGCACCCCCTGGGTTCAATTCCCAGGACCACACATACAAAAAAAGAATCATTCATAATGATAATTCATGATGAATAAATGAATAAGTGAACGAAGTCTGTACATTGCAAAATCACGGAGGAATCTGTAACACTCCCCTTTTTGGAATCTGAATTTTCAAAAAGCAATCATACCTGAAGGAAATTGGCTAGAAGAAATAAATATATGGCGAAACCCCAAAGACACTAGTCCTGCTGCTACAAATGGGACAAACACACAAGCCCAGGAGAGGAAAATGGCTTGACTACTCAAAACCTAAAGTTCCGAAAGAGACTTAGAGGCATTTCCAGCAGTGTTTGACCATCCACCATAGGCACAAATAGGGTTATTATTTTGATGACTCTAACAGATAACATTTAGTCCATAATATTTAGTCTACAGCCCATAATAAAAAGTGGCACAATACAGGAGAGAGAAACTTACATGGACAGGCATAAGAAAGATGCTGCCAAACATAGGGGTACTGCAAAAGGTGCAATGGAAGAAGGGACATTTAGGGTAGATCCTGAAGCAAAGGCATATGTGTACATTGTGCAACGTGGGCTGAGAAAATAGCAAGCCAGGAACGTGGAGCAACACCATTCCCAGTGCATCCTCAGCAACATTTTACACAAAACCACCTGGCCACAACCAACCTGGCCTCCTGGGTCAGAATCCCCGTGGAAAGGGTCCATGCGTCAGGATTCTAAGACTCTCTCAGTCATTTTTGTGTGCTACATTTTGGGGAAACACTTCCCAAAAGTGTTAAGCTCACCATTTAATTGAATCTGCTCAACTCTCCAGGTAAGTAGACCTGACTGTCCCCACTTTATGGCTAGGAATATTGAG
The DNA here is from genome assembly GCA_004027185.1 of Glis glis. NCBI lineage: Eukaryota > Metazoa > Chordata > Mammalia > Rodentia > Gliridae > Glis > Glis glis. The sequence goes on from PVJS01034593.1 coordinate 12,169, forward strand.
GCCCAGGGAGGTGAAACAATTTGTCCAAGGTCACACAGTCAATAAGCCAAAAAGCTATGATTTTTCTGAGCATGGTGATGCACACCTGTAATCCCAGTACTTGGAAGGCTGAAACAGGAGGATCACAGGTTTGAGGCCAGCCTCAGCAACTTAGGCCCTCTTTCAAAGGAAAAAAGAAAAAAAGGGCTGGGGGTTTTGCTTGGAGGTAAAATGTCCCTGGGTTTGATCCCCAGTACCCAAAAACAAAGCAAAATAAAAACTGTAATTGAAACACAAAATCTCAGACATCAGACTTTTACCCCATATCTTCTCTGTATACAAGGCTACCAGACAGGGTGTGTGAAGGGGAGCTGTAGGTAGTGACTTTGAAAGAGTGCGTTCTGATAATAATAGTAGTAGAGATCAATAAAGACAATGATACTGTTTTATATCTATAAAAACAAAGAAAGAACACAGAACTCTGCCACTGACTTTATCAGGAGCCTCTGATTAATGAGCAGAGAGCTAACTCGGCCTCCCTAATAGATGTCTGTTATATCTATCGCCAGGAGATTCTCATCTCCGCGATACACAGCTGTGACGTGCTTGGGCAGCAGCGGCAGCTCTGCCCGGTGTTGGATCAGGCTCATCTCGGTTTTTAAATTAAAAGGTCAATAAGTACATGCGTCCACTAGAGCCTGCAGTGATCAGGAGATGAAGCTAGAGCAGCTGTTGAACAACCATAGGGGCAGCTCAGAACAGGATGTGAACTCTGGGGTTGAACACTATTCATGGCCAGCTGGACATGAAAGGTTAAAACATCCAGTGCCACAGGTCCAAGGTCAAGGGTCCAGCCTCCTTCACTGTTCCAAAGCTCTGCCTGCCTCCTGACCTACCTGGTCACCCAAAAGGTCATGAAGGAGAAACCACAGGAGAAGGTGTGTGGAGCGGAGGTCTGGCTCCCTCCCTGGCACCATGCAGCCCCCCTGCACAGATGCCAGCTTCCAAGGTCTTCTTAGACCACCTACCAGGAGCAATGTAGGGCATCCCATCCATGCGGATCCACAGCCCTCGCCCTCTTTGCCTTTCTTCATGACTTGGTGATACCCAATATTACATCGTCTACTCCTTTGTTTTGCTATTGTTTGTGTCTCCCCACTAGACTGTGAGCTCCATACAGCTAGAGACCCTTGTTCTCCATCTCCCCAACATCCGGGACTCTACCTGTCATGTTGAACACTTTGCATAAATATTTACTGAGTGGAAGAAAAATGTGTCGGCACGAAAGCACCCTCTAATCCAGAGAAGCAACCTCATTCTCAGTTCTAACTGCCTTTGCTGGGTAATGTCATTTAAAATAAAAGGTCTTTTTTTCTTAATTTTTGATGAACATGGAGTAATTGTACATATTTATAGGATGCAGTTTGATATTTCAGCACAAGTATATGGTGCATACTGATCAAATCAGGGTAATTAGCATTTTCATGTTCCTATCATTTCTTTATATTTGGAGCCTTCAAGCTCCTCTCTTCTAAAAATCTCAAATGCATCTTTAAACACACACACACACACACACACACACACACACACACACACTCACACACATACTTTTTTCCTAGTTAAATCTTTCAACAGCTTTCTTTCCATCATCCCTAGAATAACATGCACAATTAATCGTGTGGCTTATTGGACTCCCATCTGTGTGTCACACACTCTTTCGGCTGGACAGCAGCACCTGTCCCCGCCCCGGCCTTTGCAGTCCCCCCATCTGCACCCTCAGCCTGACATGCTCCCCTTCCCCGCCCTCCACCTGCTTCTTTCCTGGGCATCCTTCCACTCAGTTTAAACATGACTTCCTGGGGCTGCCTTTCCTGCATGCTCGGGCTCAGCTTCCCCTCACGTGCCTCCACAGCAGCCTGCCTTTCCACCTGCTGTTACATTTCAACATGTGAACATTTGGTCCGTGCTTGTCTTCCCCACAGACTCCACTTTGCGAACTCCTCGCAGGCAGGGACGGGCCTTCCCTCCTGACTGCTGCTCCCTGGCACCCAGCGCGGGGCTGCAGAGAGCCCGTGCTCAGTAAATAGTGTGTTTGTGGATAAATGCATGCATGCACAGCAGAGTCCAGGGGTGATCTCCCACGGAAATGACCTTCCGACCCAGGACAAACACAGATCCCCCTTCCCCGAGAGGCGATTGGTGGAGGAACGAGTTCAGGCCTCAGGGCCTGTAAGGGAATTTGGCGGTTCCCTCTCATTCTCCAAGTGCAGCCTCTCGCTGAGGGATGAAGTCTTTTTCTCCTCACCAAAGGCCTTTGGCCCTGGCACCAGGAGCTGAGGCTATTACCAAGTCCACGCCCTAAGTGGCAAACACATTAGGGAACCGGCGCCTTTGCAAATGTATTATTCAAGCCTCTAGCTAAAAAAACAATATGTCTGCTCCTAGAGGTGAAAAAATTTGCAACTAACTCAGCATCCAGAATGCTAGCAAAATTTGAAGCAATCTAGAGAATTGTGCTGAAATTGCAAAGCCAGGAGGCCAAGGGGAAGAGGCCACACTCCTTTATATTCATAGAGAAGCCCAGAGCTGGTCTAGAGGCCACGGGGGAGAAAGAAAGGGGCTGAGTAGGGGAGAAAAAAACACAGGGAGACCTTTTATTGCTTTTGTTTTAACTCTAATTACAAAAATCATAAACATATGCAAAACCCTTCTATAATTAACCACCCAGAGATAACAACTTTTAACATTTTGCTGTATGCCCTTTTGGTACTAATAAAGATGGGCTCGAGGCTGTCCTTATTATTTCCTGGCCAGCCTTCTGCACCTAACAGTGCAGCCCCGTCACCGTCCAGTGGGAGGCAGATGCCATGAATGGAGAACAGGGACTTTGTAATCCTACAGGCTGCGTTTTACTCTTGCTGAACCAATTTAGCAACTTTTGGCAAGATACTTAAACCTTAATTTCCTTATCTATAAGCTGGGGAAAGAAGTGGAATCGATCTCTCTGAGTCAAGAGGACTAAATGAAGTAAAGTCTGTTAGTTATGAACACTGAGCCTGGTGCACGATAGATGTTCCAGTAGCTATCATTACCACTGGCATAATATGTAACATTGGTAGAACATTAGCAACCACTTCTCCGCAACATTATTTTTGGTGGCCAAGAGTGTGATAGTGAATGGATTTGCTTACCCAATCTCCTATTGTTGGACATATATGTTGCTGTCTTTGTTTCCCCTGTTGGCTGGGGCTGTGCAATGAGCTGCCAGGCCAATTCATTTTCCCAGGAGAAAAGAGAGACCCAGGAGTGTGGATGGCTTCCCGTTGATGCTCTGGTACTACAGCCAGGGAAGCGAGAGGAGGGAAGGGAGAGGAGGGGAGGGAGATAATGGCTGGAATTATTTGAAGGAAGACTTAACAAGTAGTCTTCATTCTCACCTTAAATGACCAAACTGTTTCACTGGATTGAGGACAAGAGTGATAGCACAACCCACAGCAACCAGACTGATATTTTAAAATGTAATTCAGACACCCATCTCCTTTAACACAAAATCCATTCCCTTTATCCTGGCCTACACAAACCAGGATAAAGACCTGGCACCCGTCTCCGTCTCTGACTGCATCTCCTAGCACTCTCCTCTTTGTTCACCCCATCTCACCACACCAGCCTCCTTACAAGTCTTTATTCTTGCAGTGCTCATTCCTGCCTCAGAACCTTTGCACTCTCTGTTCCCTTTGCCTGGAATGCTCCTCCCAGAGCTTTGCATAATGGCCAGCTTATGATATAGGCCTTTGTTCCTCCTCTGAAAGGTCTTCCCTGACCATCCAATCTAAAGTAGCTCCCCTGCATACCGCCACTACACCTATTGCCCTACAATTACTTACACACTTTGTTTTTCTTTGTAGCATTTTCTTCTATGAGAAAGTATACACTTGTTTATTGTCCGTCTTCTCTACTAAACCATAAGTTATATCCTTGTCACCATTTTTATCAATGTATTTCTGGTCCCTGAGACCGTGCTTAGAATAGAATAATATGTTAATAATAGAATAATATATTAATAGAATAATATGCCCATTATATGTCTATGGAATGCATGAATCTCTTAACTGGCTTAGGTGCTAGAGTGACATCTGCCCCAGAGTCAAACAAGTCCATATATTTCTGGTCTGATTGCTATGGTCTGAATGCTCGTGCCCCCCAATTCACATGTTGAAAGCTAACCCCCAATGTGGTGGTATTAAGAGGCAGAGTGTGTGGGAAGCCACGAGGATGCACCATCCTTGTAAATGGCATCAGTGCCATTATAAAGGCCAAAGGGCAGTTGTTTGTACCTTGGACTAAGAGGAAAAGATAATTTCTAGAGAGTTACAAGCACTAAAACTTAGGCAGACGCCAGGGTCACTGTGCAGGACGAAGCAATGGGGGAAAAAGGGGAGATGGGATGGTTGCACAAAGACAGCTTAGAAAGAAAATCTCTAATAATAACAGCCAGCATTTATTGAGCATATGGCATGTGCCAAGCACAGCGCAATCAGGAACCCAGCTCACCCTGACGACAACAGTATGTGCCCTCTCACCTCCCCTGTGGAGACCGAGGCACGACCAGCAGAGTGAGTCACCTGGAGTCACACAGCAGGCAGTGGAAGGCGCCCGTGTTTGTAATCGCTATGCTGTTGGTTCCTGGAACTCTCCCTGCTCTTCCTGGGGCCTGTTGTTCCTTCCACCTTCTCTGGGTTCCCAGGAACTCTTTCTGCATGATGCAGCAAAGCCCGGGCAGTGCCTGAGTGAGTTGGGGTGGGTTTCTGTTGACTCTCATCAAAGGAAGCCTGACTCAAGCACCTGGCCTCACCTGGGACTTTGATGTGCCTCCAGCTGGGGACTGGATTCCCCCAAGAACAATATTCTCCACCAACACTGTGACGGATTGCCCAGAACTTTGTAAAAGTGGACTCACACTTTTTCTGGGGGACTGAAATGATGATTAATTATAATGACCCCTTACCAAAAATTTGCTATGCACACACTGTCTTCGATGGTTTCCTTACTTAGAGGCCACCTTTGATTTATTATAAACATAAAAGAAAATTTATCAGGGTTCTTGCACTTGTCCTTATGATGTGAGTTACACAACATAACCCAATTTCCCAGACAAGATCCTAAGCTTTCGAAGACTTGAATTTTCCCACCACAGAGCTTTTCAGGGAATGATCACTTATTTGATTAAGGAAAGATTTTTTTTATCATATTCAGGTAACTAATTTTTAGAAAATATGCATTCTTCAAAGTACAGATAACACAAGTGACAGCATACATAATTGAATCTCTGATGATTTAGGAGGTGCTCCTGAATGCCACTCCCCTCTATTCTAGACTGTAAAAAAAAAAGTCTGGATAATTAAATTAAAGCCTTACATTTGCTTGTTAGAGCCTTCTGGGTATTACATGGTTGTGGGGACTAAATCCAAACATAAATGTCACACCGAGTTTCTTGGGCTGTTTATCAGAATCATCCAAGTCACATTGCATGGTGCACAAAGACCCTCAGCCCCTGAGGGCCGGCCTCGTTTGGGGCTGGTTTGCTGATGCTACAGTAGAATGTCTTCCTTGTGGCAGCTGATACCTAGATTGGTTCTCTTGAGTTGTTGGACATTAGCTCTGAATTCTGAGGTGGTTGCGGAAAACCAGGGCATTTTCATATCCGGGAAATAACAATTCCCACCCAGCAGTGGGTTTTGAAGATTTGTGATGCGTGTGACATATTTATCACACAGTGTCTTGTGCTTAGTAAGTGTCCAATAGATGGTAAGTGTTATTAAGGTCATGCCTGTGAACATGACAGGAGCCCCGTATCTGTTCTTCTGAGGGGCTCCTAAGCAGTCTGACTTGTATTTGTTTTCCTAGCAGACAGAACATCAATTCTATTTCAGGTCTTCCCCCTTTAGAGAACAACTCAAGTCCCTCTTAGCAGAGGAAGATGCAGAGAGAAGCCAGCAGAAGGCAGGAGGATAGGAGCTGTAGGTTTAAGGAAGCTTCGTTGTCATGGAAATTCATAGAACCAGAGGCCCCAAAACTTGGATTTGTGTTTTACTTTTCTCAGGCAGCACTTTGAAGCAGCCCACTTTATCCCTGGGCATGACTTGGTGTTGCGAAGTGTTTAAATGGAAACCACATCTGTTCCTTTTTTAAAACTTCACCTACTAGCTCATTTGTTCCTTTCTTTAGCAAAGGTTTATTAAGCTACTGTGAACCTGGAGCTGTCCTGGGTGCTGAAGAAACACCTCCAGGAAATGAGTGAATCAGACCTGGAACTGCCATCATGTGATACATCAAAGGAGAAGTGCAGTTTAAGAGAGGAGTGTGCGATGACCTTAACCTTGGAGGTGGAGGGGAGGAGACTCAGAGAAGGCTTCCTAGAGGAGGTGACATTCAAGCTGGAAGTTAAGTTAGCCTAGCATCTGAATCTTTCCTTGAAGAGTATCACAGAAAGTCTCTACCTTTCAAACACTTGAAGTCAGCCCCTCTGACCTCATTTCCTATTACTGTTCTATTCTCTTGCTCTGCTCTGACCACACTGGGCCACACAGAGGATGTCTCTCTTCTCAAAATAACATTCTCTCTCCTTGGCAGATGACATAATTCTAGGCTCTTTGCCATTCGAACGGACCCTACTATCAACAGGCACCATCTAACTTCTACAAAGGGTGATACATCCTCTAATTTTCACCCTTGGCCACCCTGCCACATGGATCAACGACAAAAATATTTTTTTTCTGATGGCAGCAAAAGAATTAGAGTCTTCTTGTGTACCCAAGGCTCCACATTAAGGGTGCCTTTCTTCTATCTATTCAGAAGCATTTATAGAATGTCAATGATGTGCCAACCAATGAGTCAGACCAGAGAGTAAGATGGTTTAATGTAAGCAGGCTTCCCAAGAAAATAGATGTCAGAAAAGATTCAGGAATTCAAATGGTGGCTGGGAGTTACACATGTGGAAGAGAAAGGGAGGACTCTAGACTGGGCAAGATATTTCAGATCCTATCACAGAGCCGACATGGTCTCTACCAGCCCAACAGAGGGTGTGGGATAGACTTCAGAGGAGCTGCTACTGGGTGGAAATGACCAGGCCTTGTGCCACACACTGCCTTTCGAGTCAGAGTGAAGGGGGTGTCCTAAGAATGACATGCACTCAGCTTCCACCACCTTGTCCATCACTGGCCAAGGGTTTTCCTGAGAACAGTGTAACCTCAGCTTAAAAACTGAAGCAGACCCCAATGAAGCTAAGAGCTAGAGGTGGCCAGCTAACCTTGCTCTTGGAAACGAGGCAGTGAGCCCTTTCCCGAAGGAGGGTCTGCGCAGCCCATCTCCATGTCTGCCACAATGTTAGACAAAAAGGAAATATGCTTCCCTGTGGAAGCTTCTAGGCTGAGACCAGATATTAATCACACAACTAATATTTTAGTAATGACTGTGATTAAAAATAAAATTTCTTGCCGGGCGTGGTGGCATACGCTTGTAATCCCAGTACTTTGGGAGGCGGAGACCGGAGGATCTGGGTTCGCGGCCAGCCTCAGCTCTCGCTCTCTCTCTCTCTCTCTCTCTCTCTCCTTAGTGAGGCCCTCCGCAACTTTGTGAGACCCGGTTTCAAAATAAAATATTAAAAAAAATAGGGCCGGGGGTGTAGCGCGGAGGTAGAACGCCCCTGCGTTCAATCCCCGGTACCGCAAAATAAATAAATAAATAAATAAATAAATAAATAAATAAATAAATAAATAAATAAAATAAAATTTCTTGTATACTAAATATCATAAAACATTGTTGAAATAAATTACAGATGCTCAACATTATTAGTCATTGTGAAACGCAAACCAAAACCACAAGAGATATGTCATACTCACTAGGACGGTGATAAGCAAAAACTGAAGTCCTCAAGTGCTGATGAGGATGTGGAAGACTGGAACCCTTGGACCTTGCTGGGGAGAGTGTAAACTGGCACAGCCACTGTGGAAAAGCTTGTCAGTTCCTCAAGAAGTTAAACATGAAACTACCACGTGAAATAGCAGTTTGATTCCTACATCTGAAAGAATTGGAAACATACATTCAAGCAAAAGCTTGCATACAATATTCATAGTAGCATTATTCATAATAGCCCCAAATAGAAATCTCCCAAATGTCCATCAATGGATGAGTGTATACTACCACAAAATGTGGTATTTTCCTGCAGTGGAATATTAATCAGCCATAAAAAAGAATGAAATGCTAATACATGCTACATTTTGTTAAGTGAAAAAAGCCAGGCACAAGAGTATGGTTTCTTTTATGTGAGACATCTAGAATAGGCAAATGCACACAAACAGAAAGCAGATTTGTGACTGCCTGAGGTGGGGAGGAGGACCGGGCAGTGACTGCCTAGTGAGGGTGGGGTTCCCTTTTGGATGATGGAAATAGTCTGCAGTTGGATGGTGGTGATAGTTGCACAGATTTCTGACTATACTAAAATCCATCAAACTGTATACTTGCAAGTGGCTAGGAGGATGAATTCCATGTTATGTAAATTTTATCTTAATTAAAACAAACATAAAGGAGAAAGAAGTACAGGAGATGGGAAGTTCAATGGAACAGGAGACATGTGCCTGGTCTGCGTGCAGGGGTACCCCAAATTATTTGGCTTACCTCCCCCTTTTCAGAAAAAAAATTACTCAGCATCCCCCCAGAAATCTACCGTCTTTAAGCAAATAAACAGAAAGACACAGTGACAAATTTGCATTATTTTGTGTATCTATATTTCGTTCCAGCCCCTGCCCCCCAGCGTGGTGTCGCCCACTTTGGGAATCTATGGCTGGGGCAGTTGTGGAAGGCTGGAGGAAGGATGACTTTATCATCCCTCTCAAGGCCCCTCTGGTGACTGTCCAGTGTTATCTTGCCATGACCTCTGGGGCTTTGATGACCAGGGTCCAGGGGAAGATGATCTGGGTAATGACTCCTCACCAGGTCACGTGACTTCCCCAACTGACCACAGGACAGAATAGCAAGAAGGAAAGAGACACAGTACACAGGCACGACCAGGAGAAGAGACAGAGGAGACAAAAAGAAAAAAACCCAAACACGGCGCGCCCCACTCCGGCAGCCACCAGCGCCATCTCGCCGGGCCCCTTGTGCATCAGGTACCGGACCGCCCACGCGCGCCCCACCCCGGCAGCCCCCGGCCACCTCGCCGGGCCCCTTGTGCATCAGGTACCGGACCGCCCGCGCGCGCCCCACCCCGGCAGCCCCCGGCCACCTCGCCGGGCCCCTTGTGCATCAGGTACCGGACCGCCCGCGCGCGCCCCACCC
>PVJS01034594.1:0-21477 GCA_004027185.1 Glis glis
AATTGAGGCGTAACTGGGTTAAGTTCACCAGAAAAATTTTTAACTTAAAATACATTATAAAAATTTGGAGAAAAATTGAAATGCAGATACTTGTGTTGATTGTAATAAAAATTTAGCTGTTTTATTCTTGATAGTATCAAAAATATCATACTTTTTGAAAGTAGGTTAAATTGATGAGAGCATAATTTAATTTTTTTTTTTTTTTTTTTTGCGGTACCAGGGATTGAACGCAGGGGCGTTCTACCTCCGTGCTACGCCCCCGGCCCTATTTTTTATACTTTATTTTGAAACCGGGTTTCACGAAGTTGCAGAGGGCCTCACTAAGGAGAGAGAGAGAGAGAGAGAAAGAGAGAGAGAGACAGGGAGAGACAGGGAGAGAGAGAGCTGAGGCTGGCCGCAAACCTGGATCCTCTGGTCTCCACCTCCCAAAGTACTGGGATTACAAGCGTGCGCCACCACGCCCGGCTAGCATAATTTAATTTTTAAAAATGTATTTATTTATTTATTTATTTTTTTGCAGTACCGGGGATTGAACACAGTTCTACCTCCGCGCTACACCCCCCGACCCTATTTTTTTATACTTTATTTTGAAACCAGGTCTCACGAAGTTGCGGAGGGCCTCACTAAGTAGAGAGAGAGAGAGACAGGGGGAGAGAGAGAGACAAGATGAGAGAGAGAGAGAGAGTGAGCTGAGGCTGGCCGCGAACCAGGATCCTCCGGTCTCCGCCTCCCAAAGTACTGGTATTACAAGCGTGCACCACCACTCCCGGCTAATTTTTAGAAATTTAGAAATAAAAATTTTCAAATTTTAATTGAACAGAAACTCTTTTTATGAATTAGTGAAGTGCCAACATTCAAATACTGATTTGTCATAGTTCCTTGTCCTTACTACATCTTGACTATGATAAGCTTTTAGATAAGGAATATATGAAAGCTTGAAGAACATTTCAGAGGAAAATAATAATTGCATTTTCTAAACTTTTTAAATGCAAGTAAACTATATCATTTTGACAGCTCCTAAAAATTAATAAATGAGACAATTTTTGTTCTGGTTTATATTGCTGTTATTGTGTATTAAGGGACTATGCAGTAGACTTAAAACTTAACAGTTGTTAAGACTTAAACTTAACAGAAAATTGCTCTTTTGTGATTCATTTTTAAATACACAAATATTGATTTTAGTGTAGCTAATATATTATTTATTATTCAAGGAAATGTTGGCATTCTTTTGTCCATTTATACATATATTTTACTGAAATATAAAAGTATATATATATGTATGTATGTTTTGTATATATATATATATATATATATATGTCTTTGTTTTTGTGTGTATATAAGTATTTATTCAAAATGTGACTCCAAAACTCACAATTTAAAACAATGCTCCACCTGATCGAGCACATCCCTAATTCCCATCTTTGCCAAGAATGCTAGTGTTTATTTTAGGAATAAAGCAAAGTTAATAGTCCCTAATTGTCTTATCTGCAATAACACATATTTTGATCTCTTATTATTTTATTTATTTTTAATTTCAGAGCCTTTGAACTAACACTTGGGCTCAGCTATACATTTTAGTTCCAGACTTTAGGCTCCCAGCTAAGCCAACTCTATTTATGCTAACAACCGCCAACAGCTGCACTCTGCATTTTCTGAGGCTGCTGGGAGGTCTTCCAAGGGAACTCCAAATACAGCATACTGCAGAGATCTAGTCTGGAGTACTGAAAATAATGTCCCACCTGCAATAATTTCTGTGCCACAGGAAACTTGCTGTAGCTACATTTTATTTATTTATTTATTCATTTTGAGAGAGAGAGATCTATTTCTATTTTCTATTTCCAAAAGTTTATTCATCCTATTCATCCTCTCTTTGTCTATCCTTGGCTTATTAAGGATAATGAACTGTTACCTCAATAGCCTCATCCACCAGGGGTCCATTCTCTTTCCATATTCTACCTCCTGCCTTTTATTGCTTCCTATGATGTGAGCAGCAGCCCATAGAAAGAACTGGAGTGAACCATATAACATCATTGCTATTAATGAGCTTAAAAAGCACAGTCCATGGAAATACACTAGTTCTGCAGGAGAAAAAAAAAAAGAACGGAGCTTTTACTACCCATCATTCAAATGATGAATGAACATCCTGAACTATTTCTGCGAGACAGATGAACAGTGAGAGATGAGATGGTTGTTCAGAGGGACCGTGCCAATGAAGCCACCACTCATAAAAAATGACTGCTGTGTGTGCTTTATCGGCATTAATGGTGCTTAGAATACTTTCTTGAGCATACACATATGCTTACACTAGTACAGAGATAGGAAAGGACTCGCCACCACCCCCTAAATACGCATATATATATATATATATATATATATATATATATTTTTTTTTTTTTTTTTTGTGTGTGTGTGTGTGTGTGTGTGTGTGGTACAGGGGATTGAACCCAGGGGCATTCTACCTCCAAGCTACACCCCCAGCCCCCAGCCCTATTTTTATTCTTTATTTTGAAACAGTGTCTCACAAACTTGCCGAGGGCCTCACTAAGTAGCTGAGGCTGGCCACGAACCCAGATCCTCTGGTCTCAGCCTCCCAAGTACTGGGATTACAAGCGTGTGCCACCATGCCTGGCTCCCTAGATATTTTTTTAACCAGCAGATTAGAAGTGACTTCTCTAGCTCTACTTCATAACTTTTTAATACAAATTTTAAAAATTTTTAATACAGTTTGATAAATGACTGTTTCCCCAATTCCATAACCATTTTTTTTTACATAGAGATATGCCAAAATATTTTAAAGTAAGCTAGGTAGAGGACGTACTATTTTATTTGCTGATTTAAGAAATGATCTTTTACCATTTGCCTCTCTTTTTTTCCATTTGAATATCTTAGCCAGGAAATTACTCTGGATGGTACAGAATTCCATTTGAGGCAGTATTTACATAAAGCAAATCTAAAAAAGCTACTATAACTTCTTACGTGATCCATAGAATGCTAGGAATATGATTTACAGAGCTTAGTATTTCTTGAAATGTATGTTTTTGAAGAAAAATTTCCAGGATTGAATTTATTTCAGTGTATTTTAGAAGATTCTTATTAGAAAACTGATCCTTTTTTCTTTTACAGAACAAAAGCCAGTAGACCAGTATTTCTGTTGTTTATCAGAATATATGACACTTTATGAAAGAAATAAAATGGGTGAAATATTAAATATATACATAATTTGGCATTAACTGTATTGCCAAAATTGGATGATTTTTTAATTTATGTTCCAGTAAGCTTTTAGTCAGTTGTATAATTTTCAAATTTAATTCATTCTATTCATTGTATCTTAAAGAAGATCAATATTAAGTGCTTATATTAACAAAAGTGGTAAAGTGGTAAATTCTTGTAACTATATACAATCTCTGACTTGTTGCAATAGAAACTTAGGAAAGAATGACATAGAGTTTTTAGACCACTGTAAGCACAACACCAAGGTTTTTAGCTCCTGAGCCTGGAAGAAAATATTTCTGCTTTGTTAAGTTGAAGCACTGGAGAGGGGCAAGGGAAGGACTGAGATCTTAAGCAGCTACAAAGGTGAAGCACATTGGCTTTTACACCTGGACTTAACATTTTGACAATTCTACTTGGAACACCCAAGGGTATGTTACTAATAACCAAACATTCCACAAGCTGTTTCTGGACTTGACCATAGAGGGATGAAAATGATTTTAAATGCTAATCGTGTCTTTATGGTATTAGTCATGATCATTAAAAGTGTTTTACATCTGACTTTTGTACTGTCAATGCTGCCTTTTACAAAGGTCACATTTAATGCCCAAATTGCCAGTTCTACAGATTTTATTTTTTTTACTCTCCTCACAATTGCCTCCCTGTATCACTTGTCGGCCTGCATCCTTCCTGGAATTTGTTCCTACCTTATTAACCATTTCTAAATCTCCTTCTCTCTTTATAATTACTTTTGTCTTGCTTATGTTATTTTATACTCAACGATCCATGACTGTTCTTTTCTCTGATACCTCTCTCAGCAAGCATCAAAATTGACTCTCACAGCTTCAACTGGAACTATAGTGTGGGACTCGAGGGAAGATATTGCTCCTGGGCTCCAGATATACCATTTCCATATGAGGACACCTCATGTAATTGGGCCCATTCAGGAAGGAATTCTCCCCAACTCATGAATACAATGTGCTGCATTTGTAAAGGAATTATTTAAAAACATGTTTTCATGCATAGTTTTTGTCTCTGTGAGCAGACGATGAGCTGTACCAGGGCAAAGACTGTGGCTCTTGTTCACCCTATGTTTTCAATTCCTCTTAGCACCATCCAGCAGAGTCCTCCCTCCCCTACTGGGTAAAACTCTGCAGGACCCCTCCTGTCATCTCTTCAAGTGGCACGGCATCTGTGAAGTAGCTGCTCCCTAGAGGACTGGGTTCTGAATTCTTTCTACAAGTTTCTGGGTTTTAAAACCCTAACCTCATTCATTACTGGCAAAACCCATAGGGGAAGGTGATGCTTCCTGGGGTCACTAAAACTCTTTCTATTAATTTCTCTACATTAAGTTCCCTATTTAAAAATATCTTAGTTTCTATTCGGATTTGACCCTGAATAGATGCGAATTTATTGCCAATAAAATCTATCATGTGGAGTCTATTAATATTCTCTTAGTAGAGACTTTGATACATCAAAGTTGTTACTTGAAATTCAAACAATGTATTAATCTTTTCAAAAACAGTGGGGCTTTTTGTGCATGTGTAAGAAACTCTTTTGTGCCCTAGAGTTGGGTACATATTCTTCCATATTAACTATAGAGAATTTGCTTCCTTAAACATCTCATCAAGGTTTGTTTTCCTTTATATAGGATTTGAAAAAGAATTGCTCTCTCTCTCTCTCTCTCTCTGTCTTTCTCTATGTGTGTGTGTATGTGTATCATTGATCCAGAATAATGTTTTTGGAGATATTCTTTCCCATTGTCCTTTCAAGCAACTCTGCTACAAGTCCACCAAGTCTCCGTGTTTGGCTTGTTTCTGTAGTCTTCATTATGTTTCATTGTTTTTTGTTTGTGTATGTTTATACAAAGCCTTATAATCTCAATAAATGTAGCTAAAAAATCAAATAACCCAATCAAAAAATGGGCAAACAAAATGAATAGACACTTCACAAAAGAAGAGACACAAATGACCAATAGATATATGAAAAAATGTTCAATATCATTAGCAATCAGGGAGATGCAAATCAAAACTACTCTGAGATTCCATCTAAGCCCAATCAGAATGGCAATTATCAAGAAGACAAATAACAATAAATGTTGGCGAGGATGTGGGGAAATACACTGTTGGTGGGAGTGCATATTAGTGTAGCCGCTATGGAGATCAGTGTGGAGATTCCTTGGAAAACTGGGAATGGATCCACCATATGATCCATCTATACCACTCCTGGGTATCTGCCCAAAGGGGTAGAAACCAGAGAATTACAGTAATGTATGCACAACCATATTCAAAGCAGCACAATTCACAATAGCCAAATTATGGAACCAATCTAGGTGTCCATCAACAGATGAATGGATTACAAAATTGTGGGAAATACACACAATTGAATTATACTCAGCAATAAAGAAGCAAATATGTCATTTGCAAGAAAATGGAAAGACATGGAGAACATTATGTTAAGTGAGTTCAGTCAATCTCAGAAAGTGAAGGGTCATATGTTTTCTCTCATATGTGGAAGCTAGGGAGTAGTTGGGATTCCAGAGGGACTCCAGATAATGAAGGAGAAGCCTCAGTGGAGCCAGGGAGGGTGGTCTAAGGGAAGGGGAGGAGGAAGACTGAGATTCATAAACGGAATTACTACCATCGACTATGTGTACATATGTGAATATACCAACATCAATCGCAGTACTCTGTATTGGGAAGAGGGGAAATGGGGGGGCACTAAATGCTGAGTGCTTATATGTCAATCTCAACATTATTTACATAATGATGTGAGACTACAATGCACCAATAAAAGCACATAAAATAATAATAAAGTGTAGCTATTGTATCCAGTAACATGTCCCATCTTTTTTCTCCTAAAGGGCAGTGACAAGACAAGACATGGTGTTTTTATACACATTAAAGTATTTCAATGATATTAGCATTATATTGACTCTATAGAAAGACTTGGAGAAAACTGGCATATTAGGTAGTGTAATATAAATACAATTGACTATATTTTTTTCAGAGACAAACTTTTTGCTTTATTTTCCATGTTCATTTTTTATTTCTGTTTTAATTTTAAATTATTTTCTTTTTGCATTAAGCTTAAATTATTCTTCCATCTCTATTTTCTGTGAGTGAAGCTTATGTTGTTAAGTATAAAATTCTTACAGTTTTCTAATACATACACTTACTGGTATAAAATTTCCCCTGTTTTTCCTGAGTCCCAAGAATTTTGGTGAACTGTGTCTTACTTTAGTTAACATACATTTTAATATTCTTGAAGCCAATTCTTTGCTCATTGGTTAGAGGTGTGTTTTGTATTTTCAAATGTCTTCACCCTTTCTAGTTATCTTTCTGTTATTAATATCTATCTCATGTTTGGGAATTTGAACAAATTATGGATTAAATTGTATCTCTCCAAAAATATGTTGAATACCTAAATTCCAGTGTCTTAGAATGCAACTTTACTGAGAAATAGAGTAATTACAGGAGTATTTAGCTAAATTGACAGGAGGTCATACTTGAGTAGGGAGGTCTCTTAGTCCATTATGACAAATATCTTTATGTGAACTTGACCACGTGAAGACACAGCAGTAATGTTGAAGGCAGAGATTGGATTTATGGAACTGCAATCCAAAGAATGCCAAAAATCGTCAGCAAACAACCAAGAACAAGGTGAGGAAGGATTCACCTGCTGTTTTCAGAGGGAACATTACCCTGCCAACACCTTCATTTTGGACTTCTGGCCACCAGAAATATGAGACAATAAAACTCTGCTGCTTAAACCACTAATTTGTGATAAGAAATTACTGCAGTTCTAGGAAACGAGTCCTTGCTAAATTCATATTCTCATAGGTTTTTTTGTTGTTATCATTGACCATTGGCATGTTCTACATACATAATAATCACTATTATATCTGTAAATAATGACTATATTATTTCCTGACTTCTGTTAAATTGGGCTTTATCCCCCATTTTCGCATAGCTTTTTAAGGTGGAAGCTTAGATCATGGATTTTAAATCTTAATTTTTCTAATGTAAACACTTAAAATTACAAACTTCCCTATGAGTACTGCTTTAATCCCATGAATTTGTATATATTTTTCTTATCATTGGGTACAAAACTATTTCTTTTTTAACCTTCAAACTCTTTAGAACTATGCTATTTAATTTCAAAGTATTTGTGCACTTCCTCCATGTCTTTTTACTATTGATTTATAGTATTATAACTTAATTTACTGTGCTCAAAGAAGATGCTCTGCATGACTCAAGTCTACTGAAATTTATTTATTTATTTATTTATTTGAGGTACTTGGGATTGAACCCAGGGGCATTCTACCTCTGGGCTACACCCCCAGCTCTATTTTTTATCCTTTATTTTTGAAACAGGGTCTCACTAAGTTGCCCTAAGTAGCTGAGGCTGGCTGTGAACCCAGATTCTCCGGTCTCAGCCTCCCAAGTACTGGGATTACAAGCGTGCGCCACCACACCCGGCGCTACTGAAATTTATTGAGATGACTTCTGACCAAGATATCAGTAATTTGTTGTTTTATAATAGGCCCCCCTAAAACTTAGAGGCTTCAAGAAAAACAACCCCTTAGTTTTCATGATTCTTTTGGTGTTCTGGAAGATTCTTCTGTAACTTCCCTGGCTCTCACTCATGAGGCTGTACTTGACTGGAGAGTTGGCTGGGGTCTGGTGCAGCGGGCACCTGGGCAATCATTTCTAACTTCAACATCACTGCTGTCTTCACAAGGTCAAGTTCACAAAAGGATACTTGTCATATTGGACTAATGGCCCTTAAGATATAGTTATTTAGATTTTTCTACCTAGTAATTTCAATACCTATCTCATATCTGAGTCTACGTGTGATACATCATTTGTCTTTTTACAATTTGTTTATTCCTGCCTGTGGCTGTGCGCTCTCTCTCTCTCTCTCTCTCTATATATATATATATATATATATATATATTTTTTTTTTGCTAAAAAAAACTTGTCATGTTTATTATATACAATGATCTGAAATACTTAGGTCATTAGTGTGAGGAACTATGTTACTCTAGATAGGGAATGGGTTTTGCTTAATGTCGTTTGATAGTTATGGGTACCAGCAGCTACAAATTCCTATATCAATCTTGTTTTATTTTCTCTTTTGATTTTGGGACTTCCTTATGTATTCCTTTTGAACAAGTGTTTGGATCTTACAGATCTTGAGCTATAATACACTTGTATTATATGACAGGGAGACCCGTTGTGATAGTGGTAAGGTATCAAAGAAAGAAAGGGAAATTATTCTATACTTTTCCAATAATTCTCACTTACAATTGTATTTTTCTAGTGCTATAGTTTATTTTTCCTTGTACCCTATTCTATTTACAGAATGCATCATTCTTAAACTATTTCCTTAAAGTCTTAACCTCCATTGAACACCCATCTTTCACCCTTTTGCCCTTCTTTACAGAAACACAAATGAATAAATAAATAAATAAATAAATAAACAAATAAATAGAAGGCTGGGGAGGACTGGCATATACAAAATCAGATTGCCCAGGATAAAGCTAGGCTCCCATTTTTAGGCATTTTAAGATTCTTTGTATAAATTATTTTCAAGTATTATTAAATTTTTAAAATTTATGGCAAAACTTTAAATAGAGTCCATGCTTTACTTTATAAATGCTGGAGCTAAATTCCCTGTATAGGGACAATGTTTAGTGAATAGTAGTGTTAAGAGGAAAATGTAATATAAGTAAACTATCACACACACAGAGCTGTAACAAAAGAAGATACTAGAAATAAATAAGACTGCCTATTACAGGGAATCTAAGGTCAGGGATATATTGAAACTGTCCTCCAAAATTACATGTAAGAATTAAATATTGAGGTCCCTTAGGAAATTTTTCAAAGTTTTACCTTATTAATACAAGGAGCCAATATGGAAGATAACTGCAGAAAAACTTCATAAAATTGAGAAGTGAGGTTTATAAAAAGCTACAATATTACAATTTAAACCCCAAGCAATGTCCAAGTGTCACAGTAAGCATAATTGCAATGAGGGAAGAGAGTGTCATAGGAGCGAAGAAGGCTACGGTATTTGATCAGGAAGCTTAAGCAAGCTGTGTATGAGACAGACAGGATACCAGTAAGTCAAGGCCAGGCCTGATACGGTGTTACATGCTGGAATAAGAGAAACCATTGTGGTTCATAGCCTCATAAAAGTGTATAGGCTACGGAAGACATAGGCATTTTTTCACATAAAAAAGTCACTTTGTAAATATCTCCACTCATTATTATGGTGAGAAATATAAAAACTTCTGACTAAGAGGGTGTGAGGGGAGAAACTGGAGAAAGATGAAATGCAATGCTAGATAACACTTCAGCATGTTAAGATTCTTTGTGTATTTATGTCCAAGTTGTGTGTGACTGCGGCTTGTGTCTCTTTTGGAGTGGGTGGAGGAGAATACATTATACTTAGAGGTTACCTCACATAAAGAAGTCTAGAGGCAGGATGATGGAGAAGTTGATGAACTTAAAGCCATCATGGTGAAACACAGTGAGAGGTCAAGAGAAGAGCAGATTGTTGCTGGGGAAGTGGACAGAGACCTAATCACGTGGATTGTAAACCTGTGTTAAAAAACCCAAAAGCAATGAAAGTGTGGATTCACATGCTCAAATTTGCATTTTTAAAAGATCACTGTTATCAAGGGAATTTCTCCAGGCGGAATTTACCCTATATAGGAAGTTGAAAATGGCAGGATTTGCTAGAACAATGGATTTTTTAAAAAAGCAAATCCAATATTCGTTGACCTGTGTCTCATAAACCCTCAAGGCAAATTCTTGGAGAAATATTAAGTTTTAAAAATGTGATAGAAAAGAAAAAGAGAGTAGAAGAAAGGGAGAGGAAATTTTCAATATTGGGTTCAAACCATAGATTAGTATTTTTAAGGGGGAGAAAGAGGAACCATGCAAATATTTGTGACATTTAAACACTTTCACGACCCTACAATGAAAGGTAAGCGTCAGAATGAAATTAAAAATCCGAGCACAGGATTTGAATTCGTGCAGTGAAAAAATTATTTCTGAGGACACTCAAAGAGAATCGCTTAAGGTTCAGAACATTTTAAGCTGAGGTTTATCTGTCCTCCAGTACCCCTGAAGCCTTTGAATTTGAAAGCAAGAGTAAAGGCTGTTCACATTCAAATATTGATTAAAAGAGATCCACCCGCCAGGAGAAATCCATTGCAAACAGTGACAATCGCAAAATCCAAAGTGCCTTATAATCCTGAAAGAGATACAGAAACTTACGATAAATAGGTAGAAGAATGACAGCATGGGTAGAACACATTATGAACTTTGCTTGGGGAGTTTACAATTACAAAGAGAGAGTTTGTGGTTTGCAAATGTGGAGCAGAGGTTGGCTCTAGGCAGCTCCATCATAATCCAGCCTGGGGCATCTAGAAAGGCAAAGTACAAAGAGAACTACACACCAAGACTTGAACCTATGGGGTGGACAGTGAATATTCACCTACATTACATTTTTTTTCCTTTCCATAGCTGAGTACTGTCACTGAGAAAATGTTACCCACCTGTGAAAGCATAGATTTCTTCCCCACCATTCATGATACCTAGAAGGGACCCTGGGAGTATAACTGAAGTGGATTCCTTCAGACCAAGGCAAGCAAAAAGTGAGTTTTCTTGCAACATTCCAAGAGTAAGCACTTTTGGCTCTAACTCTGTGCACAGAAAGCATCGGAGAATTAGAAACCACCTCTTTGGACTATAATATTACGAGTTATAATGTCCTATTGTATTAACTCATTAAAATTGGTATTAGTTATAGCTAGGGCTACCCTAACTAGTTAAAAAAAATTCTCTCTCTATATATATATTTTTTTGCGGCACCGGGGATTGAATCCAGGGGCGTTCTACCTCCGCGCTACGCCCCCGGCCCTATTTTTTTTATACTTTATTTTGAAACTGGGTCTCACGAAGTTGCGGAGGACCTCACTAGGTAGAGAGAGAGAGACAGAGAGAGAGAGCTGAGGCTGGCCACGAACCCAGATCCTCCAGTCTCTGCCTCCCAAAGTACTGGGATTACAAGCGTGTGCCACCACGCCTGGCTTTTAAAAATTCTCTATTTTATAAAGGACTTGTTTTTGGCAGTACCAGGGATTGAACCCAGGGGCATTCTACCTCCGAGTACACCCCCAGTCCTATTTTTTTTTATTATTATTCTTTATTTGGAAACAGGGACTCACTAAGTTGTGGAGGGCCTCACTAAGTAGCTGAGGCTGGCCACGAACCTGGATCCTCTAGTTTCAGCATCCCAAGTACTAGGATTACAAGCGTGCACCACCACGCCCAGCTATAAAGGACTTTTTTCCCCCCCTGAGGAATTGAAAATATATGATTCAAGAAAAAATAAGCCAGGCGTGGTGGCGCACGCTTGTAATCCCAATACTTTGG
Organism: Glis glis; assembly: GCA_004027185.1. Taxonomy (NCBI): domain Eukaryota; kingdom Metazoa; phylum Chordata; class Mammalia; order Rodentia; family Gliridae; genus Glis; species Glis glis. Next base: position 11,661 of record PVJS01034594.1, read on the forward strand.
GAGGCGGAGACCGGAGGATCTGGGTTCATGGCCAGCCTCAGCTCTCTCTCTCTCTCTCTCTCTCTCTCTCTCTCTCCCTGTCTTTCCCTCTCTCTCTACTTAGTGAGGCCCTCCTTAACTTCGTGAGACCCGGTTTCAAAATAAAGTGTAAAAAATAGGGCCGGGGATGTAGCGCGGAGGTAGAGCACCCCTGGGTTCAATCCCCGGGTACCGCAAAAAAAAAAAAAAAGAAAAAATAGAGCAAATTGACATTCATCTTCACAAAGTTGAAACAAAGTGCCTTTCTTGGCATTATTTTTGTAGCAGTTGTTTTAGTTTTATTAGTCTGTATCCTTTCCTCAAAAAAAATATTTATATGCTGTAGTGAACATGAAGTAAAAGCAATGTGGACCTAGGTTATCATATGCCTAACATTCGGGGACACTGCTTTATCTTGTGCTATGCTATTAAGGCCATTGTTATCTTGGTTTTAAACTGCTGAAGTGGTTCTGAGATATTCCTTCCATCCTTCCTTCCTTCCTTCTTTCTTTCTTTCTTGAGTGTATACTTTCATTGGTGCATTTTGGTCTCATATCATAATGTAGTTCATGTTATGATTAGAATGTTTGTCAGTGATACCCTAACAATCAAGAAATTTGGGAAAAGAAGACACATGAGAGATTTGAGTTGGATTATATGGACTATGATGGTAAGAATAAAATCCATCAGTTCCAGAGAATTAAAAATATAGAAGAGGCCAGACACAGTGGCATATGCCTGTAATCCCAGCAACTTGGGAGGCTGAAGCAGGAGGATCGCAAGTTTGAGGCCAGCCTCAGCAATTTAGTGAGATACTGTCTCAAAATTTTTAAAATAAATAAATAAATAAATAAATAAGACTTGGGATGTAGCTCAGTGGCAGAACTCTCTCAGTTCAATCCCCAGTATTTGTATATATCTATGTAGGTAGATATATAGACATGTAGATATGAGATTTTTCTTTTTATTCCCTATTTTGTAGCACACTAACATCTGAAATTTAGGGGAAGGATTTTGTGTTTCTTTTTTTAGGATAAATAAAAGATTTTTTCATTATGAGAAATTTTTTAATTTCTTCCTGAGATTTTATTTTCCTTCCAGAAATGAAATATTGACAGAGAGAGCGTCCATATTGTTGTGATTCACATTTGGGGGGATTTTATATTTCTAGAATTTCACTATTCTCATGGAACTGGTTTAGAAAACTATGGTTACGGATGAAGATGAGCATCAGAGTTAAGGTGAACCCCATTTAGGAACTAGAATGAGATCAGAAAAGGGGGTAGCCATTACTGGGTGCAACTTCAAACTGCAAGCATCTTAAGATCAGGAATTTTGGAGTTACTCATTTAGGGGTTCTTGGCTTACATGTTTACTAAAACATATTCTCTAAAGTGACACACAGACCCCCAGACACGTGTGTCAATTCCAGAAACCAGTGAGAAATGGGGGCAAAGGTGAAGCATGGCTACTCTTTTCCTCCATCTATACACAAAAGAATTGAATGTTTCGTGAGTGCAAAATAAACTCATCCACTCTCAAAGTATCAAGAAATCTTACATCAAAGTACCCCATTATTATGTGTGCTATAAATCTAGAATTTGAACCTCATTATCTAAATCAGCTCCAGATGTGAATACAGCTCTTTGGTTTCCATACCTGAAGAGCAATCTCTAAAAGACAATTCCTCCTCATCTGCAAGGCTGCAGGTCAATAAGAAAATAGAGCATCCCACTTCCTCCTCTCAACCAACATATAAGGATGGGAAATAAATAGAATGCCCACTATAAAGACTCTTCAAAAAGCAGGAGAATGGGATGTAGTCAGGGGTCAGTGTTCTCCACAGCAATTCTGAAAAAGAGGAGGGCCATTGATGGCTTTTTTTTTTTTTTTTGCGGTACCGGGGATTGAACCCAGGGGCATTCTACCTCCGCGCTACACCCCCGGCCCTATTTTTTATACTTTATTTTGAAACCGGGTCTCATGAAGTTGCTGAGGGCCTCACTAAGTAGAGAGAGAGAGAGAAAGGGAGGGAGAGACAGAGAGAGCTGAGGTTGGCTGCGAACCCGGATCCTCCGGTCTCCGCCTCCCAAAGTACTGGGATTACAAGCGTGCACCACCACGCCCGGCTAAAGATGGCTTTTTTGGTTAGGTGTTCAGACTCATTTTACTTCATAGCTTTGAGCGTTCACTACCAGGATACGATTCTTCGTCAAATTCATCCTTTCTGTTTTCATGAAAGTTAGCACATGTTTGCACATTCTCAGCTGGCTTCCTGCTTTTAAATTTTATGTTTCTAAAAGTCACATTTCATTTCTACACCTTCTGCCCCTTTAAGTCTTATCCATCAGTGTTCTTTAATATAATTTTCTTAAAATTTTGTTACATGATTTTTTTTTTTGGTGTTCAGACCATCATACTAAAGCTGTATCCATTCGTGTCTGATGTAAAGTCTTCTTCACTTTGAGAGTTTGTTGAGAGTGCTGAGAGAAAATCCTCCTACGCTTCTCAGAAATCCTGATGCTCTGAGAGGATTTGTGAGGCAGACCCTCAGAATTAGTAGATAGCCAATCTTGTCTAATTGAAGAGAATCAGGCCCACCGGTATTGATCGAAGACCTCAATAAAACAAACAAAAACAACAACAACAAAAACTTCATTACACCCTCTACTTCATGTTTGTAACATATTTTATTGAGAATGCCGTGGATTTGATAATTTTTCAGAAAGCATTTTTAAATTTCAGCATTACTTGCCATCTGGAGGGTTTGGGAATTTTCTAAATAATCATGGTGTTATTACATTTCAATGGTGTTTTCAAAAAACATATTTCTTTCTTTTTTGCAAATTACTCTAGGAAGAAGAAAACAGGCAATACTAATATTATCGCTGCAGACTTTCTTTTGCAACCTTATTCATTCAACCTTATTCATTTCCTTTTGCAACCAATATTGCCTTATTACTTTTTAACAGTGTTTTTAAAAGACTTATTACTTTCTTCTTGCAAGTTACTATAGGAAGAAGATAATAGGCAATACTAATATTATCACTGCAAATTTCCTTTTGTACCCTTATTCATTACATACACTTTCTACTCTCCACATGACTCAAAGTGATATTAGCACTGAAGTTTCTGGCAACACAAGGAGTGCCTGTCTTACAGTTTCCAATAACATTTATCTTATTTTCCTGAAAACCCTCACGTGGGGCCCTATCGAAGGACCATGAGTTTTCTATTAAGAGTTTCTGCAAGTCTCTTTAGGCATTCATTGACACTGCCCTCAAAGCCCCTCGGCTGGTTCCAAAGCCACTTCCACATTTTAGGTTGCTGTTATAGCAGCACTGCACTGCCTGATACTAAAATTTATTTTAGTTATCTGTGCTTAATAACAAAAACTTTTATCATTGAGTATGATGTTAGCTGTGGAATTTTCATTTATGTTTTTTGAGTTAATATTATTTTTTCCTTATTCACAGTAGGTTGAGTGTTTTTAATCATGAAAAAGTACCGAATTTTAATGTAGCTTTCCCTGAAATAATGATGTAATGAAATAATGAAATGATCATGTGGAGTTTGGTCCTTTAATCAGTCAATGTGTTGCATGGCAGTGACTGATTTCCATACGTTAAATCACTCTTGCATCCTAGGAATTAATCCCACTTGGTCATGGTGTATATCTTTTTTATGTACTATTGAATTCAGTTTGCTAATATTACCCAAGAATGTTTTTGTCATGTTCGTCAGCAGTATTGGTCTGTAGTTTTGTTTTCTTGAAGCATCTTTGCCTCTCTTTGGTATCAGGTGAATTTTACCCTCATGTAATAAACTCAGAAGTCTTTCTTCCTCTTCAACTTTTAGAAGAGCTTGAGGAATATCGGTGTTAATTTTTAAAAAATATATTTAGTAAAATTCTTTAATGAAGTAATCTGGCTTGGGATTGTGATAGCTTTCTGGTGCTGTGGAAAAAAAAAACAGAAAAATAACAAAAGAGGGATGATTTATTTTAGCTCAAGGTTTCAAAGGCTTCAGTCCAAGATCAGCAGGCTCTGTTGCTTTGGGAATGAGATGAGGCAGAACATCCTAAGTATGTGTTGGAGAAAACTGCTCCCCTTATGGCAGTGAGGTAGCTGAGAGGCACAAAGAGAGAGAGAGAGAGAGAGAGAGAGAGAGAGAGAGAGAGAAAGGAAGGGTCCAGGGACAAATTATACCTTCAAAGGCACGCTGCCAGTGGCTCACCTCTTCTAACCAAGTCCCCCTCTGAAATTATTCACCACCTGCCAATAGTACTACTAGCTGGGACTAAGCCTTCAACATGTGAAACTTCGGAGGACATTTCAGATCCATACTACATTTGTGTGTGTGTGTGTGTGTGTGTGTGTGTGTGTGTGTGTGTGTGTTAATGGAGATTGAACCCAGGGACATTCTACATCCAAGCTACTTCTCCAACACTATTTTATTTTTATTTTGAAACAGGATCTCACTAGGTTGATGAAAGTCTCACTCCCTCCTGAGGCTGCTCTTGAACCTGTGATCCTCCTGTCTCAGACTCCCCAAGTATTGGGATTATAAGTGTGTTCCATTATGCCCAGCTACAATGGGGTTTTATTTGTTGCAAGAACCTGATGAATGATTCATTCTACTTACTAGTTATTCATTCATATTTTTTATTTCTTCATGATTCAGTCTTGGTACGTTGTGTGTTACTAGAAGTTTATCTATTTCTTTCAGGTTATTCAATTTATCAGAATTCAAATTTTAATATAACCGTTTTGTTATATTTTCATTTTATGGCATTGAATATAATGCACTTTCATTTAAAGCTTATTTATTTAAGTTTATCTACTTTTTCTTATTAAATCTAGCCAAGGTTTTGACAATTTTGATTGTCTTACAAAAACCTCAATTTCATTGATTCTTTTCTATTGTCTTTTGAGAATCACTTATATATTTAACCATACCCAACTACATTGCTTTGGGAGATACTGACATTCCTGAGGTCTCATTAGGATATAACATGAATTTTTCTTTCCCAAATAAAAGGATTATGAAAATTTTAAAAATGCTCGAGGCCATATTTTGGTTCATACATTTAAGTTTCTTAGTTTTCCTATTTTGGGGTTAAATAATCAGCATTCTTAAAAAATATAATCTTATGAATTTATATTTAAAAACAGTTTATATTTTTTCCATAGATACAAACTCTAGTTTTCCTTCTTCTAGATATAGCTTATACTTAACTGCCTATTTGACTTTATGTAAAACTGTTACCAGGTGGGAGATTTTAAATTTATTCTACACAACCTCAGTCCTTGCTTGTCTGCTTGGAAAGCATTCAAACAGAAAGCACAAATGGGGAATACGGAGGTTTATTTAGAGAAGTGAAGGTACCATACGAGAAAGACCATGAAGAGAGGGGAAAGGCTCCAGGGGAAAGCGTCCAGAATGGGCCATTCCCAGGAATGGAAGGGCAGCCTGGGACAGCGTGCTTACCTCCAGAGACGGGGTCTGGAGTGGTCTGTTTTCAGGTATGGAGCAGCCTGGAGTGTTCCACGCATAGGGTTTTATACTCCCTCTGGACACCTCTTTATACATATTACATTTGGGATGATTAACTGCCCTTTGCAAGTCATACCTTAGTGACCCTGTGTTGTTTCTCTGACCCTTCCCACAGGAGAGGGGGTCAAGGCTCTGTGGGTAAAGACTCCATCTGCTAGTGTCTAGCTAGCTACTTAACAAAACCTTATATAATCATTACCATCAGAGGTTACTCTGATCATAATTCCTGGAAGTGAATCTTCTAAATGGCTTGCCTTAACATACTGAGAAAGAAATGGGGGCTGTCACCATCTTTCTAAGAGCATTGCTTCCTAGGATGTTAATTACTAAATATTCCCAGTGACTTACAAATGGGTTATTTTCAATCTTTCTTTTTTTGGCTATTTAGTATTCCATACTTTCTTTTTTTTTTTTTTTTTGCAGTACCGGGGATTGAACCCAGGGGTGTTTTACCTCCGAGCTACACCCCCGGCCCTATTTTTTATACTTTATTTTGAAACTCGGTCTCACGAAGTTGTGGAGGGCCTCACTAAGTAGCTGAGGCTGGCCGCAAACCCCAATCCTCTGGTCTCCGCCTCCCAAGGACTGGGATTACAAGCATGTGCCACCACGCCCGGCTTATTCCATACTTTCTGAAATACCATTTCCACTTTACTTTTTTGACAAGATACTTTTCCATTCCTCCTTATACCTTTAGGCTTTCTCTTTGAATTAAATGTCCTCATATCACTCAATAAATGATGAATTGAAAAACATACCTTTTCTGTTTTCCCTTGTTACCACTGTGTGTGTGTGTGTGTGTGTGTGTGTGTGTGTGTGTGTCTGTCTGTCTGTCTGTCTGTCTGATATAACCCTTGAGTTATGTTCACCTCTTCAGCTGCAGGTTCACCCACAGATTTCATAGGTTCAAACCTATGAAAAGAGTCTTCACAAACTTAATAAATCTCATCTTGACTACCCCTCCGACCCTTGGCTCCAGGATTGTGGCTTCAATTCTACATTTATTACCTGGAGGAAGGTGGTGGGGTGGGGATGATGAATTAATAAGTAATTTATGTACTCTTGTGAAATTACTAATGCCAATCTCAATATCACATATGAGGAGGGAGTGGGGAGGGAGCCTAGGAGAATCTCACCAAGTGCTGCATGCATGCATGTCCCTATCACTCTGAACTACATTATGATGTGAGACTACAATGCACCAATAAATGTTTATAAAAAGTAAATATAAAAGCCAAAGTCATCTATTGATGCACACCTAGGTTGGTTCCATAATTTGGCTATTGTCAATTGTGCTGCTATGAACATGGGTATGCATATATTACTATAGTTCTCTGATTTTGGCTCCTTTAAAAAGATATCCAGAAGTAGTATAACTGGGTCATAAGGTAGATCCATTCCCAGCTTTCTGAGGAATCTCCAAACTGATCTCCATAGCAACTGAACTAGTTTGCAATCCCACCAACAGTGTCAAGAAAATGGAAGGACCTGGAGAACATTATGTTAAGTGAGATTAGAGAGTAACAGAAAGTAAAGGGACATATGTTTTCTCTAATATGCGGAAGCTAGGGAGTAATTGGGATACCAGAGGGACTCCAGATAATGGAGGAGAAACCTCAGTGGAGCCAGGGAGGTGGACTAAGGGAAGCGGAGGGGGAGGAGTGAGGTTCATTAATGGAAATTCTACCAGTGAATAAGTGTACATATGAGAATACAAGAACCTTAGTACTCTGTATTGGGAAGGGGGGAAATGGGGAGGCGGGGGGCACCAAATGCTGAGTGCATGTATGCCATGTCAACATGTCAACATGATTTACATTATGATGTGAAACTATAATGCACCAATAAAAGTACATTAATTAAAAACAAATAAATAAAAGTCAGTCATAGAAACAAAAAACAGGACAGCAAGTTAAAACATCAGAATTTACTGGTATCTCTAGCTGAGTAGCAGAACAATTGCCTTGCTTAGTACAATGTGTTAATGTGTGGCAATATACCTGAGTGTAAATAATGGGCAAATACAAAATTCTTTCTATGACCTGCCAGACTTGTCACCTAGCACCTTTACTTTGGAAGCTTCCAAGACTACTAAACTTCAAGAAGTGGCCATAGTCTCTTACCTCATCCCTACCTTGCACTATATACTTTGGACTGCTTCTTAAGTACCTTGGGAGTAAATATAAGTAAACGCATTTTCGAAAAATATTTGAGTCATCACACCTGTCCTGCCTTTGTGTTAAGGAGGAGCACCGCGAACCAAGGGCATGATGAACACAGACAAAGGTGCAAATAATAAGTAGGGCTAAGGAATATTCTTAATACCCAGTATAATTTAAACCAGGAGACGCAACACTGTATTTTAGACTGCATGTGGGATTATTTAACCTAAGCTCACAATTTAATATAACATAATTCAGTGACCACAGCCATTGATACTAATTAGAGGTAAAGGATGAATTTTAAAAAATAACCTAACAGTCAAATGGATAATATTCAAACAATTGTTCATTTAATAATATAAGACAGAATTGTAGACAGGTTGTCAGGTAGCATAATTTATCTGAAATTTATTTTTATTCTCAGGTAAATTGAGATAAAGTGCAATAAATTGGGTTAAAAAGCAGAAAGTATATAAATAAGCAAAATTGTTTAGTAATATGACTATACGCCTATCATTATTTCAGAACATTTGACATATTGCTATAGAAAAATAAAGATTTCTCTTATGACTTGACATTATCTAGGTTTTTTTTTTTAGAAATGAAGATACTCAAAGTTTAAATCAAGACTTTTAATGGGAAAAGAAATTTCATATTAAATATCGATTTTATTTCCTGAAAGGATTTCTTCTAATGTAGAAATAAGAGTTACTTTTGAGTATAATATTTCTCTTAATTCAGTTCATCATTATGAATTATAGTTTCTAGTTGTGTAGAAATGGAAGTATGTTTCAATAAAAATTGAAAAATATTTAAGGTGTTTGTATTAAACACTTATACAACAGTAACAATGTTTTCTTAATATATATGTGCACATGCATATGTTAATGTACATATGTATATGTTGTATATATACATACATATTTAACTGTTATGTATCATAGCTGAGTTAAGCCTTAAAAACATCTAAATTGGTATAATAATTTAAACTGATTTGACTGATTCAAAATGATTAAGACTTATTTGATCAATTTCACTTAATGATAAATTATATATATTTCATACATACAAAAGCAGTAGATTAAAATAACCTTGAGTTTATATAAACTGATTCCTTCTTTGATTTTTATGCTTCTGAAGTCTGAATAAATAAAGCATTCCTCTTTTCTTCTTGTAATCTCAAAGATATTTGTTGTACATGCTACTTTCCATTTTAAAATTAAGTATGTAAGCATATATATTTCCCTCTGGTTTATGCTATTGTTCTACACATAACTTTTTTGAACCATACCTGACATTGTCAAATCACATTATTTTATCCCTTTGAATGTGGGCAATGAATAATGAACACAGGCGTATTTGTGCTGGTCAGAGGGAATAAATTAAGTACTCAATTGCATACCGGAGAGGTACATATTTCCTTTGAATTTAGCTAGACCTGGGCAGGTGGGTAAAGAGACTAATGTTTTTCTCTTAGTGTGCCATTCATCAACCACCACAGTGGCTCAAAGCAATTTTGTTCTCTCTTCATGTCCCAAGGGTCCCAATATAGATTTTCATTTTGCCAGCCAAAATGAGCCTGAAAACTCTACCTGATGCTTGGTGCTGATCAGCTGCTGGTCTTCATTGACTGAGCAAGTAATCATTTTACTGTCACGAAGGTGGAAACGTGACCTTATCTTATGAGTGACCATGTAATTCACTTGCTCTTTTTATTATAGTAAGCTATCCTGTTCAAGGACAACTGAAGTTAACCTTGGTTAAATAATGAAACATCTGGGTCACTGGCCAAAGCTTCAAATTCAATCCAGTTTATAAGTGAGGATAAAATATATAAAACATGTACAGGACTTCTCCTAAGAAGAATTTTGCAGATGACCTCTCTCTCTCTCTCTCTCTCTCTCTCTCTCTCTCTCAATTCTTAAGAGAAGTCCCATATATATTTTATTCTCATCTTCAAGCTGTGTTTTTTTTTGAAGTGTGGCCAGTTATACAGATTTCTCATTATTTAACCCATCAGTTTCTTTTTTTAAAATATATTCATTTATTGGTGCATTGTAGTTATACATCTTGATAAGTGT
>PVJS01034595.1:6464-21580 GCA_004027185.1 Glis glis
GGGAGCCAGACGTGGTGGCGCACGCTTGTAATCCCAGTACTTGGGAGGCTGAGACTGGAGGATCACAGGTTCATGGCCAGCCTCAGCTACTTAGTGTGGCCTCTGCAACTTAGTGAGACCCTGTTTCAAAATAAAAAAATAGGGCTGGGGGCGTAGCTTGGAGGTAGAATGCCCCTGGGTTCAATCCCCAGTACCACACACACACACACACACACACACACACACACACACACGGGAATAGAATTCTGGGAAGGAAGGAGGAGTATTACATAGGCAAATTGCTTTACATACACCCCCCCCCAAAGCCCTTGGATACAAGACATGGTCACATTCCAAGTGTTACTACACCTGCTTATAAACTCAGGTAGAATCTCATTTTCCCAGGCTTGAAGAGACTTCACAATTGCTACATTAGATCCAAAGCTCATTAAACTTGAAGCCTATTGCTATAATATACTAAAATATACAGTGTTGTTTCCTGCTTTAAAATTCACTTGCACAAAGCAAATGTTAGGTGTACAATTCATTTGCAAATGGCTTGTTGAGGGAGGGAGGAAGAGGTGAGCCTCAAAGGATGTGCTTGGCTTGTTCAGATGCATAGTGCCAGGGACGGTAAATGATGCTACATCCTTCTGCAGTGACTGGATTTGAATGCAGTACAATACCTTAATGAATATGACATGTTTTTCAAATGTTAGGTGGCTATGTTTTGCGATTGTATAAATTGCGTGGTTGGTTTTTTTGCCCTGGTTTTGCTTCCTCTTTTTTTTGTTGGGAGCTCATTGTACTAGCACTAACAGCCAAATAATGTGATCAAATGAGCAGAGTTCTGAATTGCCAGTATCTACTTGGAAAATAATTAAAGGTACACTGAAGACAGTCTGTAACTAGAAGACACTGAGAGCTCACAAAGCAAACCTACCCAGCTCTGTTTTCTCCACCAGCCAACCCTAGAGAGCCATCACCTCCACCACCACTAATCTCCTTGAGCCTCAGTTTTTTCATCTGCAAAATAGGGAAGCAGACTCCTCAATGCTCTAAAGCCTGTGATCTCTAGTGCCTTTGAAGTTCTGAAGTTCTGCGATTTGTTAAATCCTAAGACAGGATTTAACAAATCTCCAAATTTTATGAATATCACTAAGTCACAAACTGACATGCTTTTCCATATGCTGCCAAGAATATTTAACAAGGCAGATAAAGCATTCTATGAAAAGGAAAATACCTTCATTCAAAAGACGGTCCATTAAAGAGATAAATACTTTATGCGACTGGGATTTTTTTTTCTCCACACTATTTCCTGTATCCATACTGACAAATAACATTAATAAGTGAAACTCTCTCAAGGCATGGAAATAGCCTTGTTCATTTGGATGTTGAAATGGCATTCTCCCTACATTATGCTTTATGAATGGAAGGTTAATGAAATTGTGCATGTCTCAGTTTTCACTTTGCAAGTTATTTTGTAATAGGGATGAGACTGTCCTATCTTTAATTTGGTATTTCATTAAATTATATGCATTTCAAAGGAAGGGCCATTTTATTCTGCTCTTCCATCTTACATTTAATAGCAAGATGGCATACTAAATGTTTTCTCCTGTTGGTTCTTTTAAGAGTCTCCTGTTTATAGGGAATTTGCTATAAGTCCCTATTTTGCACACAGAAGGAAAAATAATCTATGAATTTCTCTGAATCGAAGTTTCTCCAAATCAGACAAGAGCTTTGTTTGGATTCCTATGGTCTCTGCTCATCTCATCTAAAGAAAAAAGAAAAAAAGCCAGGCATGGTGATGTACACCTGTAGTCCCAATACTTGGGAGGCTGAGACAGGATCGCAGGTTTGAGAACAGCCTCAGCAATGTACTGAGACTCTCAGCAACCTAGTGAGACCCTGTTTCAAAATAAAAAATAAAATAGGCCTGAGGGTGTGCCTCAGAGGTAGAATGCCCCTGGGTTAAATCCTCAGTATCAGGAAGGAAGGAAGGAAGGAAGGAAGGAAGGAAGGAAGGAAGGGAGAAAAATAACACTTTAAGCATATCACTTAGCCCAGTGGTTCTTAACTGGAGAGCTTAATTTATCCCTCGATCAATTGTTCTCAAATAGGAAGCTATTGGTGTTGGATGGGACAATATTCAGTTTATGGGACTGTCCCATACATTTCAAGGTATTTAGCATGCCTGTTCCTACCCACTAAATGAGAGAAATATTCCTTAATCATCATATCAACCATACCAGCACCCCCCCACACACACATATTCCCAAATTCCAACTTCTCCGAAAGTGTCAGAAGTGGATGTATCCCTCCGAGAAAGGAGTTAGGAGGTTTGTTTTCAAAAGCCTGATGAGGATCCATGTCTATATATGAAGAAATGTGGCTTTGATTATTCTAGCCCACATCTCCAGTTAATGTACCTTGACAACATCATTATTCCCCAGATGATCAGATGATGATACTTACATTAAGAGAAACAGCACAAGAAGACTTTTGAGAATCACATGGCTTTATAAAACATACACTTTGCCTGGACCCTGGGTAAGAACAGAACCACTCATCATGTTACTTTATAAAAAATGTAGATTTGTGTCTCTTCCACAATTCTAGACTGGACTAGATTAAGTGTGATCCACTATGAAATGGGCCTTCAGAAGTAAAGATCTTACAAAGGAAACACTCACGGGGACAATGAGTGGGTTTTGTCCCCATGTTTCAGATGCTTCTGTAGTGCCAGTGTTTTGCATTCCAATAAATTCACCACATAGGTATTGGGTGCTAAATGACAAATGTTGTCATGGGCCCCGAGAATATAAAAGATGAATAAAACATGTTCTCTGCCTTTGAGGCTCACAGCTGTGACTGACTCTTGGATGGCTAGGGTGTAAAATAATAAGTACCACAAAGGAGATATGTTTACATGCTACAGGAATTTGGTAAAGGGACAGGCAATTTCACCCAGGCATAGGGGAATGGTGGTGGGAGACAGAGACCAGCAGATCTAGGGAAAGCTGAGAGAAGATAACAATCGAGTCCAGCTTCAAAGATAAATGGGCATTTACCAGGTGATGATGGGATAGGGAATGACATTCCAACCAGAGAATAGCATACATGTGGTCACAAAAGTATGAAAGAAAATGGAGAAAATCCAGTGTGGTGAGACATTGGTGGAATGGTAATGGAGAGGAGGATGGAAGATGAGTCAGGTGTAGCAGGCTAAATTTAGACTTTGAAGCAAGAAAGTAAGAGAATCAGATTTTTATGGGAATAAGAACTCTAATGTCTGTATAGAAGATGGCTAGGTGCAGACAAACGTTAGCCTGGGACACCAGGTAAGAAAGAGATAGTGACCGTCATACTTCACTTTTTTTGTGTGTGTGTGTGGTACTGGGGATTGAACCCCAGGGGCGTTCTACCTCCACGCTACACCCCCGGCCCTATTTTTTCATACTTTATTTTGAAACCGGGTCTCACGAAGTTGCAGAGGGCCTCACTAGGTAAAGAGAGAGAGAAAGAGAGAAACAGGGAGAGAGAGAGAGAGCTGAGGCTGGCCGCGAACCCGGATCCTCCGGTCTCCGCCTCCCAAAGTACTGGAATTACAAGCGTGCACCACCACGCCCGGCTCATACTTCCCTTTTAAGTATTCATATATAAGAAGATTTAGGAAACCACATGAATCCATATCAAACTGAAGGCAGATAATAAATTTGAAATTTTTCATCAGAGGAATGATTGGCGCTATTCCTCATATTCCGGATGCTGCCACCAATCACCATTCCTTTCTGAACAAGGAAGCATGAAGCATTTTCTCACACCAGATCATCATGTGTGTATGATATATCTCAGCTACCATGGTCACAATTGAATTAATCAGAGATTCACACTGGGCAGAAAACAGCCAGTGAGATCCTGGGTGTACTGGCTCTTGGTTCGGCCACTGATGTGTGCTCTTTATTGGATAAGCTCTACCCAGCAGTCAGATCTTCTTAGGGTATCTGAGTACAAGACAGAGACTCACAGAGAACACAGTGGCAAAGAAGCCAAAATACATAGAAAAGCTCATAGAAGAAACCAGGTGGTACTGAGAAGAGCAGAGACACCATCCAGAAGCGGCAAAAAATAAAGATGCTGAGCACACAAAGCTGCTCAGATGTCTTTTCTTGCTCTTTTTTTATTTCTTTTTATCTCTAAAAAGTAAATTAATTAACTGCGATAACCTGTGCACCACTTCTTGCAAACTGAAGGAAAGTAAACCATCTCAGTGAGTGAGAGGGTGGCATTGCTTCACAGTGAATCATAAAAACGGCCACCATTCACTGAGTGCTCACTTTGTGCCAGGCACTGTGACAAGAGTCGTATGGACATGGTCTTATTTAAATCCCATGACAAAGCCGGGCGTGGTGGCACACGCTTGTAATCCTAGTACTTGGGAGGCTGAGACAGGAGGATCGCAGGTTAGCGGCCAGCCTCAGCAACTTAGTGAGGCCCTGTTTCAAAAAAAAAATAAAATAAAATAGGGCTGGGTTGTAGCTCAGAGGTAGAATGCCCCTGGGTTCAATGCCCTGTTTTGTTTTTTACTTTGAAATGGGGTCTCACTAAGTTGCAGAGGGCCTCACTAAGTAGCCGAGGCTGGCCGTGAACCTGCGATCCTCCTGTCTCAGCCTCCCATCCTCCTGTCTCAGCCTCCCAAGTGCTGGGATTACAGGCATGCGCCTCCACGCCTGGCAAGCTTTGGTTTTGAGTGTCACTTATGGGCTGAGAGTGATTTCTCCACACTCTCCTCTTCCACAGTGTGGAAAAGCTCATGTCCCTGAATCATGACACGGGGGAAACTGCTGCACGGGAGCACCTGTATTGCACTGTTCCACGAGCAAGAGGTAAGCTGAGATTTGGGGGTCTATTGTCTCTACAGTGAAATACAGCTATTCAGCCTCCCTTTTATGCCTCAGGGGCTGAGAGCATTACAACCCACACACAGCACGAACCTCTGGTGCTCTAATAATTTACCCAATGAGTTGTTAAAAGATGGTGGAAACTATCTCAGATGGCAATGTTTTCCAACATCCCTCTTTTTATTCATTATAACAGAAAAACCAGAAGGTGTCATAAACACAGAGTATGTTTGTAAACACATTGTTCTTATGCCTTCCCCAAATCCTTGAAAACTCAGGAGGAAAAAACAACACAGCATTGAGCCTCGTAGCACCTCTCATCTGTTAGAAGCACCCATTCTCGTCTAACTTATATTTAGATGTCATTTCCTCTTTCACACCTCCCCCTCTGTAATCGCAGCCACCTTTGGTGCGAAACACAGCACCTGTTTAATGGGCTCACAAAAGATGTCACAGATGTTTTCAATAGTAAGCAAAAGAGTAACACACCTGGGAAAAGACCGTGTGACTGGAAAGGAGAAAAGCTGGGAATGTGGAGAGTTTGTCCCTACTGCTCCCCAGGGGTAGACTTCGTCATGGATGTAGGGTCTGAAATTGATCCCACAGTCTCAGACAGACAGCTCCTCAGAGTGGGGAAGCAGTTACCCATTAGCTCTCATCCCCTATTGGCCAACGGGTTGCCTCGTGGGATGTTAAGACCCTTGCACGTTCAGGTTGCACATTCATGAGGACTGGCTCCAGCTGGTGTACCAGGCTCAGGTGTCTTGCTTCCTTAAGGAAGGAGAGGAGATAAGGTGGGCCACCAGTAGAATCTAATGCAAACCTCAGTGCCAAAAAATACAGGTGGGATTTTTTAATCCAGTGCTTTCTTCCACTCAAGTACTAACCAGACCCAACCCTGCTTAGCTACTGAGATTGGATGAGACTGGGCACATTCAGGGTGGTATGCTATAGATTGACTCCAACGCCTTCTAATGCTGACGTACGGTGTCAGTGCCCACACGCTGTGCTTGTGGCCTGGAGGAATGACGAAGGCTGAAAGGTGGGACATTCACCTCTAAGTCTGGAATTGCTGCTGTTGGTCATATGACACCATTTAATATCTGGGCCTCTGTCTCCTTACCCTAAAATAAAGGTATTGGACTAATTATCTCTCAAAGTGTATTTGCTTTTACACTAATATAGCAGAATGCTAACTAACAGGTATAAACATGAAGAAAGGGCTTTGTGGCAAATAAGATTGGAAAATAATTTCATTTGTTTGCTAGTTTGTTTTTTTTTTGGTACTAGTTTGTTTTTTGGCATTCTACCTCTGAACTATACTCCAGCCGTTTTTATTTATTATTTTGAAACAAGGTCTTGCTAAGTTGCTGAGGGCCTTGCCAAAGTGCTGAGGCTGGCCTTGAACCTGTGTTCCTTCTGTCTCAGCCTCCCAAGCACTGGGATTACAGGTATGCACCACCACACCTGGTTGTAAACAGAGAGCTATACAAATGTCTTTCCTGAAGGATACCTAAGAGTCTTTACAATATATACAGCACAAGATCCTTTATTTGAGAAGTATCACACAGAACTAGGTTGTTTTTTATGCTCACATTTATTTATTTATTTATTTATTTATTGCAGTACCAGGGATTGAACCCAGGGGCGTTCTACCTCCGCGCCACACCCCCGGCCCTATTTTTTATACTTTATTTTGAAACCGGGTCTCGCGAAGTTGCAGAGGGCCTTACTAAGTAGAGAGAGACAGGGAGGGAGGGAGAGAGAGAGAGAGAGAGCTGAAGAGCTGAGGCTGACCGCGAACCTGGATCCTCCGGTCTCCGCCTCCCAAAGTACTGGTATTACAAGCGTGCGCCACCACGCCCGGCCTATGCTCACATTTATTGAGCACTTACTATTTGCCATCAGGGTAAGACATGATGCTAAGAACTTCTCATTTATTTTTACCCATTTAATAAAATAACATCTGTTGAATTCTGGCATGTGTTCCACATTGTTTCTCGCACTGCACATACCTCCTCCATGAAAAAGAAAACCCCTAATTTTTACCGGCAGTGGTGGGGGTAAGGCAGAGGGAAGACAATGAACAAGTAAACAAATACATGAACAAAAATTGGCATGCATCATCTCATCTTATTTTCACAACTAGTGAAATAGGGACTTCTTTTTTTTATCATACCCATAGAGGATTAGAGAGGGTTACTTAAGTCACAGGGATAGAAATGCCAGAGCTGGACTACATCTGCATTAAAGTCTGCTTTAAAAATGTTTCTGCCATCAGGTACACAGAATTGGATTAACTGGTCCTCCTTATCACTGATCCACATACCTTATCCCTGATCCATGTAAAGCTCATGCACATAACCAGTATGGTCTCAGTCACTCTGCTCTATTTCTCTTCCACCACCCTGAAGGTCAGTCCTCTTCAAATACCAGCTTGAGAAACAATGCACCAGATATTCTGGAGAAAGGACTTGCTGGATCTAATGAGACAGGCAGCAGCAAAAGATTCCACTTATACACACAGTGGAGGGTTGGAGCTGGGATGATTGAGAGGCGATGGTATTGCAAAGCACTGCATAATGTCTTGTAAATTATCCCTCACAACAATTCTGAGTAGATGTTATTTTCTTCTTACCATAAAAATTAAATTTTTTCTTCATATAAAGTAAATGATGTTTGTGGAAGTTCTTGCAACTTTAATAATCTAAAAATTGACTTCAGCCAGTCATGGTGATGCATGCCTGTAATTGCAGCTACTAGGGAGGCTCAGGCAGTAGGATCCCAAGTTCAAGGCTAGCCTGGACAACTTAGAGAGAATATTTCTTATTCTCAAAATAAGAAATAAAAAAGAAAAAGGCTGGGGATGTATCTCAGTGGTAGAGTGTCTCTGGGTTCAATTCCCAGTACCAAAAGGAAAAAAAAAAAAAAGAGTGGCTTGTTAGTGATAAGCTGATTTAAAAAGCATATACTTTTATCTTGAAGTCCTTCTCTGAAGAAAATTTAAAGATCCAGGACTCAGTTTTGATCTTTTGGTCTGTGCTACCGTAATCAGAAATAATAAAGTAGGGAAAGGAGAATTATACTTTCTGCATATGGCCTACTGAAACGGTCAAGATTGTTAGAAAAAAAACAAAATATCCTTTGAAGGTATGAACTATATGCATGTAGATAATGCTTTCTTAAATGCCTTTTTTTCTTTTACTATTGAAAGACTTCTCTTAAACTCAATCTAGATCTAATCTGACTTTAAAACTTCCCAACCAAAAGGAACTTAGGAGAGTTATTATAATTTATGTAAAATCTTCCCAGAAGATAAAAACATCACTGTCAGGACACACACATGACACCACTACTTTCCTTTCACTTTCACATATTGACATTAAGCTGGTTCATATTCTTTAGAAATGCACTAGGAAAAGGAATGAGGTTTGAAAAAGGAGCAAGAGAGTCAATGTACTGACCATTCACCACAGACCATGTGTGTGTGTATTTTTTTTAATTTTTAATTTTTCATCAAGAGTCATTACTTACATTCTTTTACATTTTTGCAAATTTTAAACTTCAATAATCTTGCAATTTAATTTTCCTATTTCTTTTATGTATATTTTTAATTGATACATAATACTTAGGGGGTGTGGTGTGATAATATAATACATAGATATAAGGTATAATGATCAAGTCAGGGTAATTAGCATTTCCATCTCCTCAGACATTTGTCATTTTTATTTATTGGAAACCTTCGGACTCCTCTTTTCTAGTTATTTTGAAGTATATCATAAGTTGTAGAATACGCTACAGAATACCTAAACTACTTCCTATTATCTTAACTGTACCCATTATCTAACTTCTGTCAGCACTCCCTCCTCCCCTCTTCTCTTCCCAGTTTCTGTGACCACTATTATACTCTCTTCTATGACATCAATGTTTTTGGCTTCTACAAATGAGTGAGAACATTCAGTATTTGTCTTTCTGTGCCTGGCTTACTTCACTTAACATGATGTCTTCTAGTTCCATCCGTGTTGCCATAAGTGACAGAATTTTATTCTTTTTATGGCTGAATAATAATCCATGGTGTATATGGACACCTTGGTTTATTCCTTTACTTGGCTATTGTGAATAGTTTTCCATCAAAATGGGAGTAAGCGGGCGTGGTGGCGCATGCTTGTAATCCCAGTACTTGGGAGGCTGAGACCGGAGGATCTGGGTTCGCGGCCAGCCTCAGCTACTTAGTGAGACCCTCCGCAACTTAGTGAGACCCTGTTTCAAAATAAAGAATAAAAAATAGGACTGGGGGTGTAGCTCAGAGGTAGAATGCCCCTGGGTTCAATCCCCCAGTACCACACACACAAAAAAAAAAACGGAAGTAAAGGTTTCATGATTTCATTTCCCCCAGATATATACCCAGCTGTGGGACAACTGGATCATATAGTAATTCTATTTTCAGTTTTTTAAGGAACCCCATACTGTTTTCTATAGTGGCTATACTAATTTACATTCACACCAATAGTGTGCAAGTGTTCCACGTCCTTGCCAGCACTTGTTATCTTTTTGATAATAGTCATTCTTACTGGAGTGAGGTAATATCTCATCGTGGTTTTGATTTGCATTTTCCTGATGATTAGTGATGTTGAGCACTTTTCATACACTTGTTGACCTTTTATAGAGCTTGTATTTTAAGTATATCATCTTTAACAGGGCAGAGGCAGTAATCACGTATCTTTGATTTCTGGCTGAGACACTGCGAAAGTGACTTACAATGTGTTAGAGACTTGACAAGGAGAATGTTGAAAGATCAACACTTTTGTGACTTGCCACTAGCTTCCTAATGTAGGTCTCAAAAATTAGTTTCCTGACTCCCTAAAGAAAATATGGTAATCTGTGCCCAACCATTTTTTAATAACCTAGGTTTCATCCAATGTGGATTAATTATATAATACTCAAGTAGATGATCAAGGGAATGCATCTGTGGTTCTAAATAGGAAAACGAATTGCAGGTGATTGCAAAAAGAAAATGGCAAGGTATATGCACAGTGAGCTAGAAAAACACATTATAAAGAACAGGCCATCTCATTTGGTCTTTGAAATTATTGATCCAAGATTCTAGGCCCTGGTTAAGAGGAAGTAAATGTTAAGGCTGTAATTCTCATCTGGAACAATGGGAGACCATTTGCTATCTTTAGGAGAATTCTTTGGATATTCATGCAAAGACAGAAGGGAAAATCCCCTTTCCTAAGAAACATTTGCCTATCCTTCTGCAATGCAATAAAATTTAGAACTGCTTTCTAGCAATGATTGGGATAGTAAAGATCTGGTGTTTTTGTGGTTTAGAGGGGATTTAGTCTAACTAGGCCTCCTATGCTTTGATCCTTTCTGCCTTATGGCCACCAAGCTTAAACCTTCCCAGGGCCAAAAACCTACCTCTAGTCTGTGATGGCCTACTTCTTCATCAGGATGACACAAACAGACCACCTTCCATTCTATAAGTCTCCTCTGGTCATTAGAAGGAACTACCTGTGATGGACATAATTTTTCCCTTCATTAATTCATCGAATATATATATCGAGTATTGGCCATGTCTCTATATGCCTCAGGAACACCACAGTGAATTATACTCTGTCCTCAGAGAGCTTTCAGTTTAGCATGAGTGATAGATAAAATCATAGGATAAAATCACAGTATGGTAGTCAATGGAGGGAGGCTGGGAGCACAGAGGAGAGATGCTTAAGACCTTAGGAAGTCAGTGAAAACTGCCACAAGTTGCCAAACAATGATGCCCTATGAAAAAAGGATTCAGACTTGAGTTAAAATTCTCCTTTATTCATGTTGTTCTCTTGGTGTCTAGGTGCACAAAAACCCCTTTTAAAAGCCTACAATATTCCTCCCTCCTCCTTTCCCCCTCCCCCTGTAGACCACCAGTTGGATGACTCTGGAGTATCTGTTGGTGGCCCTTGCTTACCTTCACTTAGTTGTACAGGTCACATGGGTTACATGTTGTCTGACTCCTTTTCCAGGCATGGTACAAAGACAGTGCTGGGCACAGGTCCAGTTGAAGAGTGTGGTCTTCATTACTGTCTTTAACCGAAGCACAATGTCAGCTTTGTCTCTTTTATTATGCCAGTGGCCTGCACTAATGAAATTTAACATTTCTGTCCTTCCATTCATTTTCTATAGCTATCAGTCCTTTGCTACTTCTTCAGAAAAAACTGTTTTACCCAAGGTGGCATGGGTGAAAAGAAGCTGATAGCAAAAGATGGGCCTAAATAGAGATTCATATAAAAGCAGTTAATATCAATTCAACAACAAAAAGCATCTATTATGTGCAAAGTATAGTCAACCTAAATTTGAGATATATAACTTGATATATATACAAATAAATGGGTGGATTGTTGGATGGATGATTATAGATGGAAGAACAGTCAAACAGATAAAGCAGGTGCCTCTGTCCTCTAGAATTTCATGAAAAGAAAAACAGTTCACACCCCTCTTTAGATATATGCCATGACTACAGAGGCCATGTCATCTCAGTCAAGATTGCCAAGTACTTGGCATGTTTATGTGGATGAACTGACAGAATAGTTGAAACTTAACTTTCCTGAGAGCTAGAACTTAAGGTCACTCTACCTTGTAACACATGTCAAAACAAAATCTTAAAAGAATAAATTAATTCTGACCAGGAAAGGGGGGATGCCTCCACAAAGGGGTTGATATGTGGGTTGGCTGGATTATTCTATCAAGT
Source organism: Glis glis (assembly GCA_004027185.1). NCBI lineage: Eukaryota > Metazoa > Chordata > Mammalia > Rodentia > Gliridae > Glis > Glis glis. Next base: position 18,084 of record PVJS01034595.1, read on the forward strand.
AGCCAAGAAGGGCAGAACTTTGGGAAAAAAAGAGCACTGTGAGCAAGGGTTGGAGTAATCCAGTGGGCCAAAGAGTTGGGGGTCTGCCCTGAGTTCTGGGAGAAGCTTGATCTTGAAGGAGTTTTGGCTCTGTGGGAAATGAGGAGCCATAGATGAAATGGCAGCTTAAACTCAAAGTGGGAAGAAGGGCAAGGAAGTCTAACACCACATGGTGAGCTCCAGAAAACCCAAAACCATGTCTTCTAGTTCAATTCAACTCTACAAGTAAATATGAAAACTTGAGCTGGGCAGAATGACTCCTGCAAAGAAGGGTGTAGAGAAGAAGGACTGGTTGGCCATCAACAAGTTGGTAACCTGAGAATACTATCAACATTCTCAAGCACATCCATAGAGTGGTTTCAAGAAGTGTGCCCCTTGGGCACTCAAAGAGATCTGGAAACTGGCCATGAAGGAAATGGGTTCTCCAGATGATACTAAGCTCAACGAAGCTGTCTGAGTCAAAGGAATAAGGAATGCCCCATATCATATTCATGTGCAATTGTCCAGAAAATGTAATGAGGATGAATATTCACTAATCAAACTCTACACTTGGTGACTTATGTCTCAGTTTCCACAATCAAAACTCTACAGATAGTCAATGTGGATGAAAACTAACTGCTGATTGTCAAAGTTATGCAACTACAAACAAAAGCAAAAACCTTGAAGGAAGCTTAGATATCATCTAGTATCTAGTCCAACACCTCATCTTCAAATGAGAAAACTTAATGACTTAAATGACTCACGTAAGTACTTAAATGACTCACATAATACTCAGTGATAAAACCAAATTCCTGCTTTGCCACTATCTCTGTGGCTTTAGGCAACTTACGTAAACCCTCCAAGTCTTAGTTTCCTCATCCATAGGATGGAGGGTTATTGTGATAATTCAGTGATAATATATGTAAAGTGCTTAGTAAAATGTCTGACATGTAGGAAGAACTCAATATTAACAAATAGAATTATTAAGAACAAAAATAATGACTACAGTATTATAAGAATTTTTCTGATTCTGTCCAAAGCCCTTTTATGTATGCCAGTAGTGTTCAGATCACGTGAATCATCTGGGGTGTTTTAGAAAGTTGTAAGTTTCGTGGCCCACTCAAGACCCACTGAATCTGAATCTTATGGTGGATGAAGAATCTGAACTTTTGAAATGCACATCTATGCAAAAAAGAAAGGTGGGGGTGATTGTATGGCAAGACTGAGAAATGGGGTATTCATCATTGGTAGAAATAATTAATTATGCCTAGCTTTGCACATACATTTGCATGTCTCTTAATATAACATATGCAAATACATCTTTAATAGCATGACTTGTTTGCCAATGTTGAATGCTAACTGTAAATAATTTCTATTTTCTGTAGTGTTTAGGAAACTACAATATGGCACTTGCTGGCAGACAGTTTCTATCTTCTGGATTTAGCAACATATTAAGTAATCATCACAAAAACATTTTTCACTTACTACTAACAAAAGAAGTCTAGACAATTTGTGGTTGTCAATAGAAACAGTATAGGTAAGACGAGAATATTTTAAATTTGTGAAAAATTTAAAAATACAGTCTATAGTTTCTACCTTTTTCCTTACTGCTTTTGCTAATGCAGAGCAAAGTAGATCATTAGAAGTTTCACCTCTTCTCTCCTCTTTACTTTTTCTGATGATGTTATCAATAGCCAACAAAAGATGGTCGGTAGAATGAAGAAGAAGAGAGAAAACAACTAGGAATTTGTGAGTGCCTACAAATTCTGTTATTTATTTTTCTTTTGTGGCACGGGGGACTGAACCCAGGGGTGTTCTAACTCAGAGCTCAACCCCAGCCCCATTTTATTTTGAAACAGGGTCTCACTAAGCTACTGTACTCAACCTCCCAAGTAGTGGGATTATAGGCGTGCACCACAACGGCTGGCAGTGCCTACAAATTCTGATCCCTTAATAACCACATATTGACATTCCCAGCCTCTAGTCCATTGTTCTTAATCTGTGGAAGAATCTCAGAAACTTTTGTTCCATAGGCGGATCCCAGATCCTCACCTCCAGTTTCTGGACCTAGGAATTTAAACTAATGACAACCCCCCCTCACTCCCACAAACAGTCCTGGGATTTTAATATAGATGGTCCTTAGGGTATACTTAGAGAAACACTGCCTTGGTTAATATAGTTGTGGTTCCAGGGTCAGAAGCATCAACATCAATATCCCCTGAGAGTTTGTTAGGAATGTAGACTTTTAACCCCCCTCCGTAGGCCTGTCAATCAGAACCTGCATTCATAGGCACATTCAAGATTTAAATGCACTGGTATAGAGGAGGCATCTTCTTCCCTCTTTGCATTTATTGGCCCATCATTTCCTCCCCATAGCCTTCCCTTCTTAAATTATCTGGGTCCCCAGAACTACTGAGTCAGAAACTCTCTAAGGAGGGCCCAGCAATGTGTGTTCTAGCAAGCCTTCCAGTCCAGGTGATACTGAGGTTTGCTAAAGCTGGAGAAGCACTGTCACAGTTAATGTTATCGGGCTGCATTTTAAAATGAAGTTCACCAGTACATTAGAGTGTGTATAACAAATAGGCCAATGTCAAGATGTAGAGCAAATCACAGACTCTTGCTTCATATAGTCAGTCCCCTGGAATCAGTCTTACATTATCTCTGCCTCTTTCTTCACTGGTGAAGAGGATGCTCTGACTAATGCAAGTATCAGAGGCAGTGATCTCTTGTAGTAATTAATGAAATGCCAGGATCTCAGCCACCTGAGCAGCTGTGCTGTATAATGATATCAGGGAACGAGTAGCTCAAACAATTGAGTTTCCAACGAAAAATAACTTCCTCATCCAAATACCTTGGAGGCTATAAATTAGTATTCTTCACTCTCTGGAGACTGACACGACTGGAACAAAGTGAGAGAAAACTCCAAGGCTGGATGGTGCTCAGAAGAGAGCCCCAGAGCCAGAGCTGAGCACATAATGGAAAGGCCAGGGGAGCATGACTGGGACCACTGAGCAAGTACATTTCAGCAGAGTACGTTCACCTTTGTTTCACTTTTGCTTGGACTTTCCAGTAGATTGTTATACTCAACTCCTAACCTAACACCACCGAGCTCTCAAGTAGAGGCCTTCCTTAATCTCTGCCTTTTTCTCCAAGTTGCCTGTCTAAGGCTTTCTCTGCTTCCCCCACCTCCCATCTCTGTTTTTTCCTCTCTCCATATCTCTTCTTCACACTCTATATGTGCCTCTGAATGGGTTTCTCATCCTTCCCCACCCCATCTCTGTATTGAAAAGATTCAACGCACTTCCCAGGGGGTAGATGGGGCAAGGGGAGCGGTGTGGATTTCCATGTGGACCAAAGCAAAAAGACTACTCATAAGTTTTTGTTGGTACTATTGATTTTTTGATGCTGGAGAATTCTGTTATCCAGCTATCTCTATTCTTCTTTTTTTTTTTTTTTTGCGGTACTGAGGATTGAACCCA
>PVJS01034596.1:0-21480 GCA_004027185.1 Glis glis
AAAAAAAAAAAATTACTGAATCTGAAGAGGGGGACACGGGAACCCCCAATTTCTAGCCAATTGGTCAGAAATACAGGAGGCTGAAGACACGTAATTGGCGTCTACAGTGGTGACAGTTTTGTGGCACTGAACTCTTTAACTTGTGGGATCTGACACTAACTCCAAGTTGAACTGTATGATACCCAATTGGTGTTCAAGAAGTTGGAGAATTGGTTAGTGTAAGGAAAAAATATACACGTTTGGTGTCAGAGTTCTGCTGTAAAAATGGCTTAATAATCCCTAACTGGCAGAACTAGCACCTTTGGTGGGATAAAACCTTGCCAGTATCCTTTTGCTATGCCTCTTCTTTTACCTTCCCAGAAGCATTCCTACAAAATGGGTGGATGTGGGAAAAAGTAGCAATCTGGTAATCACTACCACAAACACCTGGTTTCTGCCTGTGGGCAAACTTATTTCTACCAGCATATCAAATGCTCTCAGGCTATAAGACCAAGAGAGAAGATAGAGTTCAGTAAATCACACTGAGTTGTTTCACTAATTTGCTCTGAAACCCTACTTTGATCCAATCCCATAGGAGAAGAGATTCTGCATTAAGATCATTTACAATACCTGGTTAATTTCCCCAATCAACATTTATTGAAAGTCAGTAAATACTTCAACTTTGCTCTTTTGAAGCGAGAGCTTATATGAAGATATGACCTTTTCCATATCTTCATATAGTCCGGCCAATACCTAGTTATGCTAACATTCTCTAAGGCCAAAGTTTTAGTCAAGTCTACTCTTTTGTCATTTGTTCCATCTCTACACTGTATATATTAAATTTTCTAACATCCTGGACTAAAATGACTTTGATTTCAACTCAATCTCATGTATATCTTCATGTAATGACTAAGTTTGCCCTTCAAACAAAAGTTAATGTATTGGTAACTGAAATTTATACTGTGATTGCGGTCAATTATAAAGTAAAACAAAAAACTATTTTCAATTATTTGGAAAATTCACTTACATTGGATACCTTATTTTCTAATAATGTAAAATAAAGTTCATAGTATTAAATTAATAATAAAAAGCCACAAAAGTTAAAAAAAAAAGCCTGCAGGTGGCTTAATCACCTTATAAGAAGGGCTTAAAAAAATTAAGGGACTTATACCCAAAATATAAAAAGGTTTTTTGTTGTTGTTGTTAAACTTTAATGGGGATTGAACCCAAGGGTGCTCTATCTTGAGCTATATCCCAGACTATTTTATTTTTTATTTTGAGATAAAGTCTCAATAAGTTGCCAAGGCTGGCCTCAAACTTTTGATTTTCCTGTCTCAGTCTCCCAAATAGCTCTTGAAATTCAACAATATGAAAACAAGCAATCCAATTTAAAAATGGGCCAAAAGATCTGAACAGCCACCTCACCAAAGAAGACAGATGGCAGGCACATAAAGATATACAACATCGTATGTCATTAGGAAATTGCTAAAACAATGAAATACCCCCATATAGCTATAAGCACAGGTAAAATCCAAAATACTGACAACAAATGCTGACCAGTATGTGGAGCAATAGGAATTCTAACCTATTGTTGGTAGAAATGAAAAATGATACAGTTACTGTGGAAGACAGTTGGGTAGTTTCCTATGAAATTAAATATAGCATTCAATACATCAATTGTGCTTCTTGGTACTTAAAGGAGTTGAAAACTTATGCAAAAACCTGCACAAAGACATTTATAGCAGCTTTATTCCTAATTGCCAAAAACCTGAAGTGAAATGACCAAGATGTCCTTTAGTAAGTAAACTGATAAATGAACTGTGGCATATGATAGAATATTATTCAGTGATAAAAAGAAATGAGATAAAGCCATGAAGAAACATGGACAAATGATAATTTCATATTGCTCAGTAAAAAAAAGCCAATATGGAAAAATGCACACTGTATGATTTCAACTGTATGATACTATGGGAAAGGCAAAACTAAGGAGACAGTAAAAAGACCAGTGTTTACCAAAGGTTCAGGGAATAGAAAGGAGGGATGGGTAGTGGAGCACAGGGAATTTTTAGGGTACTTTAATTACTCTGATGATACTGTAAGGGTAGATATAGATCATTACTATACATTTGCCAATAAACATAAAATCTATACTGTGAAGATGAACTCTAATGTAAAAAAAGGATTTTGGTTAATAATGTATCAACACTGGCTATTCAATTTTAGCAAATGTACACACTATGCAAAATGTTGTACACAAATGCAAAATGTTAACAATGGGAAAATTGGGGGAGGGAGAAGAATATATGGGAACTCTCTATACTTTACCCTCATTTTCTCTATAAATCTAAAATGTTCTTAAAAATAAAGTCTGCATGGCGGGCGTGGTGGCGCACGCTTGTAATCCCAGTACTTTGGGAGGCAGAGACCGGAGGATCCGGGTTCGCGCCAGCCTCAGCTCTCTCTATCTCTCTCTCCCTGTCTCTCTCTCTCTCTCTCTACTTAGTGAGGCCCTCCGCAAGTTCGTGAGACCCGGTTTCAAAATAAAGTATAAAAAAAAAATAGGGCCGGGGGTGTAGCGCGGAGGTAGAACGACCCTGGGTTCAATCCCCGGTACCGCAAAAAAAAAAAAAAAAAAAAGTCTGCATTTACAAGTAAGGACCATGTGAAAGGAAGAGGTTTGATGACTTCAAGAGGCTTATTTGAAGTAAAGAATCAGAAACATTTAGGCAAAATCACAAAACAACAGCAAAAGTGAATTGAAAATTAAAAACAACCCATGCCAGTTGTCCTATCAGCCCATGCCTGATCAATGGAGAATTATAAAACAGACCTGATAGTTTTTCTGCAGAGATTCTGATTAGACAAAATCAAAAGGATAATGCAAAACTCAACTTATAGATGTTTATTCACAGAAGTTCAACTCAACACAATATCATGCTGCAGATTAAAGCAAATCTACATGAAATATTCCTAATTCACATGGAAATACATGATTAGTTAACACAAAAAGGACGTTTATTCATGCAAGAATCTATTGCCTAAAAAATTAACCACTGATATTTATTTATTTATTTATTTACTTATTTATTTTTGTGGTGCTGAGGGTGGAACCCAGGGGCCTTCTAAACTTTGAATGCCTCTAGGTTATACTCCCAGCCCCATTTTATTATTTTTTATTTGGAAACAGGGCTCACTAAGTTGCTGAGAGCCTCACTAAATTGCTGAGGCTGACTTCAAACCTGTGATCCTCCTGTCTCAGCCTCCCAAGTACTGGGATTACAGGCATGCGCCACCATACCCGGCAACCATTGACACTTAAAGATGACTGGTCCAAACTGTAGGACTATGTGTAATATAGCATACTAGAAGAATGGATTCCTTACTAATATTTCCCTTAAAGTATTTTGTTTGACCTGTACAGGATTTGTTTGTTTGTTTGTTTTGCGGTACTGGGAATTGAACCCAGGGGCATTCTACCTCCAGGCTACACCGCCAGCCCTATTTTTTATTCTTTATTTTGAAACAGGGTCTTGTTAAATTGCAAAGGGCCTCACTAAGTAGCTGAGGCTGGCCACGAACCCAGATCCTCTGGTCTCAGCCTCCCAAGTACTGGGATTACAAGCGTGCGCCATCATGCCCGGCTCAGGATTATTTTTAAAATAGGAATGTGAAGCCTTTTATAAACAGAGCAAAGACTTCTCAGCTCACCACAGACTACATTCACACACTGATATTTATATGAATGATCTCTGAAGGCATTTCAGTGTGTGACTCCTAAAGTATATTATTCTTGAAAATCACATGCTCTTAAGATTGAGTAAACTTTAAGAGGAAGCAGCAACCTGGGAATTGAGTGGCCAGTCTGTAAGAGCCTTTCTAATGTGGGATGGGTTCCATCAGCCACCCAACTGTCAACCATACAAAGCAAGCAAACTGAGTAATAAGTCTCCTACAGGAAGGGACTATTTAATCAGTCATTCATTCAGCAAATATTTACTGAGAACTTCCTAAGCTAAGTACTACTACAAGCACTGAGAATACAACCTAAAACAAAATATTAAAATAGTTCTGCCCTCATGGTGATTATTCTTATATGTTTATATGGTTACCATACCACTTCTACTAGGCCCAATATTCTGATCTTTGAATATGTAGCAAGGGTAGGCTAATGATTAGGTTTATGTTATGAAATTAATTTATATAAGTTTTAAGACTGCTAGGTACAGTTATTAGTTCTTACCTGGTCCTGTGTTGATAATAACGTAAACAGAGTTTCCAATGCTGCTCTTCGAACTGATGATATAGTGTGATGCAAAAAAGGCCAGACACGTGGAACTAAAACTGTGAGTGACTGCTGAATACTAATAAAGAAGACACAAATTAATCTTACTCATTCTTTGTTGAAACTCCGTAGATACTTATCTAAATATCATTCTCATGTGGACCTTGTGATGCTGACATCAAGTGTCTTTTTGATGAATAAAAGATGATCCTATCCTATTTTCATATGAACATTCACTTAACACCTCACTCAAAAATGTTAATATAGCACCAAAAGAGGCAGAGAAAACATAGGCATAAAGAAGGGTAGAAATCTAACAGTGGGTTTTTCTGTGACACTAATGCCATAAATACCTGTATCAAGTTAGAACTTTCTAATATAACTGCACCTTTTACTGGTCTTACTCAGAGAAACTGGACATGTATCTTAGCTACAAAATTAGGTTTGCCAATCCTAACTCCATCCCCATGGCTAAACCCAGTGGACAGATACAGATAATTTCCATCTCCCTGTGAGGCCATCTCTCCTACATATCAAATGAGAAAGAGATGGTATGGTGTAGCTTTGACATTTGTTATCCTGGTTTAGCATTACTAAGTTAAGAAAACTCAAATTTCTTTCTTCTCACAGATCAGATTTTAAACCAAGCGAAGCCAAGTCTAGATTTACTTGAGCCACAGGATTCCTACCACATTCATGAGTCATTTGTAAAAGTTCTCTGGAATTAGGAAATGATTCATAAGTAGCATTTGAAATATATACCTCTGTAGAAAATAGCATGAACAAAAAATAGGCCAGTATTAACTACTTATATGTTTGTCTTATGTACTTCCCCTCAGGACACCTAATTTTTAACATTATTCTCATTACTTGCAAGTTTATAAGAGCATTACTTCTTATACTTCTTTACACATTTAGTAAATTCACTTGCAAAATTCTAATTTAAATACATGCACACACAAACATAAAAGAGACTCAGAATACATAAAAACATTATAATAAGGTCTTGTTAATAGTGTAACTGTTCATGCTCCAAATGACATGCTGAGTTTCCTCTTACATAAGCTGGAAAGTATCTGCCAAATATCACAACATATGAAGCAAATTTCTTAAGGCAATTTTGAAACAAACAAAAAGAATGGAAAACTACATTATTATTGAATTTCCAGAATTTTCACCATACTGTTTTATTTTCTTAAATTATCTAGTTTATCTGATACCATTCACTAAGGTACACAAAGCAAATCCATTTCACCCATTTTCTTTTCTTTTTTTTAATAAACATTTTACTGGAACATAAATTCATTCCTTTATGATTGTGTATGGCTGTTTTTGTGCTACAATGGCAGAGTGGAATAGTTTCAACAGAGACTGATTGATAAACCAAAAAATATTCACTATTTGGGTCTTCACAGAAAAAGTTTACTAACCCATGATTTAGAGTAATTTAAGACCCTTGCATTTTGCAGCTTATGAAGAGTTTTTATATAAATAAACTCAATTCTTATAACTTTCATTAGTGATAGAAACATACAAAAAGTAGGAAACCCCATATAATATACTATCACATCATTTTTTTTGCTTCTATTGTTTTTATAGGCACTTATTTAGTTATTACTACTTGTGTGCTGTGCTATTAGCCTAAATTTAGCATTAAAGAACTACTAGTAAGTTAATATTATTTGGAACATTTTCTACATGTTTACCATACATCTATGATTTTCACCAGAAATACTCAGAAGTCTTTTTAAATGAACTTTCACTCAACACCCTCAATTAGGCTAAGAACAGTAATTTTCTCAACTGTGAATTTTTAAAAGTTGCATAATAAGCCTGATGTGGTGGCGCACACCAGTAATCCCAGTGCTTGAGAGACTGAGAGGTTCAAGACAAGCCTTAGCAATGCGAGACCCTGTTTCAAAAAAAGTAAATAAATAAAATTGGGCTGGAGGCGTAGCTCAGGGGTAGAATGCCCCTGTTCAATCTCCAGTACTACAAAAAAAAGTTGTATAATAATGTTTCTTCTATATCTCTAAGGATATTAATAGAAATAAATAATATTCAGAAGACAGCCTTTTGGGGGGATAACCTGGAATTGAACCCAGGACATTCTACCTCTGAGCTATACCCTCATCCCTATTTTAATTTTTATTTTGAAACAAGGTTTCACTAAATTGAGGAGGCTGGCCTTGAATTTGTGATCCTCCTGTCTCAGCCTCCCAAGCACTGGGATTATAGGCATGTGTCACCATGCCCGGTTAGCAGACAGTCTTGAAAGGTAGGGAATGCACTAGTTAACTGAGCTTCAGGTCCAATATTGGGACAGAAAAAGCCAGTAACTATTTATTTGGTACTGGGGATTGAACCCAGGGGCATTCTACCACCAGGCAACACCCAAAACCCTTTTTATTTTGAAACAGGATCTCACTAAGTTGCTGAGGGTCTAAGTTGCTCAGGCTTGCCTCAAATCTGCATTCTTCCTATCTCAGCCTCCCAAGTATGGGACTATAGGTGTGCACACCATGCCTGGCTGCTAGTAACACTTTTAAATTTTTGCTGTGTTTTTTGTTTCACCCAATTGCTGCCTTTGAGCATTATATAACATTATTATGTATTTCCTTTCTGATGAGAAATTATGGAAATCAAGAACAAGAATCGGGGAAATAAAAATGACAAAGAAAAAGTTCACAGAGGAGCAAGTTTTAGAAAATATAAAGTTCATATTCAATTATAATCCTATCGACTAAATGTCATTAAATAGAACTAAAAGTCTATATTCTGGGGCCAAAGCTAGAAATAATATGTAATAATTATGTTTTTAAACTACTTCACGATGCACAAGAAAATGAATTATATAACCAAAGTAACCGAAGGATAAGGAAAATGACAAATTTTTTTGTGGTGCTAGGGACTGAACCCAGGGTCTTGTGCATACTAAGCACACACTATACCATTAAGATACGCTTTCAACTACAAAAACAACCTTTCCTGCCCCAAGTGTGCTAGTGACAAGAATAAAGAAGAAAAGGCTCTCCTGAAAATAGTGATCTTTGGCATCCCCAACTTATAGCACTAGTCTTAAAGAAGCTAAAATATTGTATGTTTAGGCTTAATTATTTCAAAAGACATGTAAAGGCTTACTTTATACCAGTAATTAGAAATAATTACCTGCATTGTTGGACCTGAGGATAAGTTAACAAGGATGAAAGAAGAGTCATAATACTATTTGTTGAAGCTGTTAGGTCATCTAATTCCAGAAGAGCATCCCACAATGTATTTATAATGAAGGGTACCTATAAGATCAGTTTTCAAGTTATCAATTTTACACAAAAATTCACAAGCTCTGCCAAACTATACCCTAAGGATCATTACTGAGTCAATAACATAATTCCAATGAACTTGGACAGTGATAGTTTCAAACAAAGTTAAAGAAGAGACATTATTTGCCATTTATAATTCTCTATTCCTAGACCAGGCATAGTGGTGCACACTGGTAATCACAGTACTTGGCAGGCTGGGACAGAAAGATTGCAAGTTTGAGGACAGCCTCAGCAAATTAGTGAGGCCCTCAGCAACTCAGTGAGACCCTGTTTCAAAATTTAAAAAAAGTCGGGAATGGTGGCGCACGCTTGTAATCCCAGTACTTGGGAGGCTGAGACCAGAGGATCTGGGTTCGCGGCCAGCCTCAGCTACTTAGCGAGGCCCTCTGCAACTTAGTGAGACCCTGTTTCAAAATAAAGAATAAAAAATAGGGCTGGGGGTATAGTTCGGAGGTAGAATGCCCCTCCCTGGGTTCAATCCCCAGTACCGCCAAAAAAAATTAAAAAAAAAAAAAACAGGGCTGGGGATGTAGCTCAGAAGTAAAATGTCCCTGGGTTCAATTCTGGGGAAAAAAAACTTTATTCTTCCTTTTTAGTGCCATCCAACTCTACTTTGGCACTTCCCTTCCTAACCAGGATCATACTGGGAAAAAATTCAGAAATTAAAATAGCCAATTTTCTATTTTATTTTATTCTATTTTATAAACTTTGAAAATAACACTGTATAGAGACACAAGACACATCCCTGTACATAAGCCAATTTTAGTCCATTTAAAATGGTTCTAGGCCAGGCATGGTGGGGCACGCTTGTAATCCCAGTACTTTGGGAGGCAGAGACCGGAGGATCCGGGTTCGCGGCCAGCCTCAGCGCTCGCTCTCTCTCTCTCTCTCTCTCTCTTTCTCTCTACTTAGTGAGGCCCTCCTCAACTTCGTGAGACCCGGTTTCAAAATAAAGTATAAAAAATAGGGCCGGGGGTGTAGCGCGGAGATAGAACGCCCCTGCGTTCAATCCCCGGTACCACAAAAAAAAATGGTTCTAGTCATCATGAAAAGACAAATTTAGATTTTGAGTTCATAAACTAATGTTGGCTGGATTTGATAAAATGGAACATCAGCTATAACTTAAAACAATCACTTCAAAAAATGAGACCAGACAGGCGTGGTGGCACGGCCTGTAATCCCAGAACTTGGGAGGCTGAGACAGGAGGATCCTGCGATAGAGGACAGCCTCAGTAAGTAATGAGACTCTCAGAAACCTAGCGAGACCCTGTTTCAAAATAAAAATAAAATAGGGCTGGGGGTGTAGCTTGGAAGTAGAATACCTCTGGGTTCAATCCCCAGTACAACCACCAAAAAAAAAGAGATCAGATTAAAAATCCAAAAAACTAAACTCAAAACAAAAATCACCTCTTAAAAAAAAGAAGAAACAGATGCTTTCTTTTCAAGGACTTTCTCTGTACATTATATACATGAAGGAAAGTAGATAACAGAAACAATTCATTCTTCCCACGGACAATATATATTCAAGACTGTATGCATCAGATGAATGTATGTTTTAAGAAAACTGAAGATGAAGGAGGAAATACTACCCTCAATGCTTTCCTAATACTCCATATCCCAGACATAAACACCCTCTACAAGAAAGAACCATTAAAAATATTAATTTACCTTTTGTGTCTGAAGATAGACAAGGCTTTCTACTACAGGCACTAATGATGCTGCAGCAACAGCTCTGACATCATCATCAAGGTCCTGGAGTCCTTCAATTATTCTAGTTAAAACTTTAGGCAATAAAGTATTAATTACATCCTGTAAAATAGTACAATGAAGGAAATTAAATTTCCTATAATACAACTACTATGCTTAAACATTTCTATTAAATTTGGCATATGAAAGCATAAAGTCCAATATTTATGTATTTTAAAAGAATCACCTAAACGAAAGAAAATAACATCAGTAAAAAGCCTACATAAATAATACCATTTGAGAAGAGCTATAATACCATCAAGTACTTTGCTACCAGATGTGACTTAAACATTAGAACATGTTTCCTAAGTAAGATTACAAATTCTCTGGGTGGATACCCCTTCTCCCCTGCATACCTGCCCCTAGACTAGGATCTTCGCTTCCATGTCTTATTCAATGTCACTGACAACCAAAGGGGATATGAGAGAAGGAAAGGAACGCCTTATCTTCCTGCTTCTCATGATTCCAACCGAATCTCTTTCTATTTTCCCCAATAGGTTCAGAGTCAGAGGCTACTCCTGTGACCATACCTTAGGAATCTCACTGAGAATTGGTCTTGCTATGAAATAAGGATAGCTTTTCAAACACTAGTAAGGCATTTTTTCATTTGCATGTAATACTGCTGTTCTCTACAGAGGCTATAGAGTTCAACAGAGAAAAAAGGTTTTGTTTATGGAGGTGATGGGTGAGGAGAAAGAACTAAAAGTGCCAGGAAAAACAAGAAAGGAAGCAGAAAGGGAAAAGAGGCAGGGAACACTTGGGTCTATAAGCAGAAATCACCAAGGAATGTTTTGTTGCTGGCAGTTAAAATTTTTTTTAAAAGACAACCTTTGAAAACTTCAAAAAGTTGTGAGCTTTCCTCCAGGGATGGGAAGGGAGGTCCTATTCTTTTATGAAGTAAGCAAGAGAAGAAAAGGAAAAGCTGGTCCAAAGCATTAAGTAGTCATAATGAAAAGTGAGATAGGTAGGCCAATCCCTAAGGCTCTGACAATGCTGCCACCATCAAATACTCAGGTAAGTTAAACTGATAAGAAAAGTTTCAGAGCTGCTCGTGGTGGCGCATGCTTGTAATCCCAGTACTTGGGAGGCTAAGACAGGAGGATCGCAGGTTGGCGGCCAGCCTCACAAGCCTCGTGAGGCCCTCCACAATTTAGTGAGACCCTGTTTCAAAATAAAAAATAAAATAGGGCTGGGGGTGTAGCTCAGAGGTAGAATGCCCTTGAGTTCAATCCTCAGTACCACAAAAAAAAAAAAAGAAAGAAAGAAAGGTTCCGTAATGGTCTTTCTCTGGCTCCTCATTTACAATCTCCCCTTTAGTTCCACACCTCCTCTTTTCTCCCAACACACACGCTCTGCTGGCATCATTATCCCCAGGGTAAAAGCTACTGCTTGTACAAGTCCCTAATTCTGTCAATAGATCTACTGGGAAGTAGGAAGAAAGGGAAAGGAGATGTTTTACTGGCATCTCATACTGGAATTCTGAACCACTTTTTTCACAAAAATAATGTTATACATGTACTTAAACTATATATAGCACTATTAGGTTAGAAGAAGACTTCAGATATGTTATAAATGAAATGGGCTTTTGTGGAACTCTAGGAACTCAAATCCTAGCCATTACATTAGAAACAATACACCAGCCGGGCGTGGTGGCGCATGCTTGTAATCCCAGTACTTGGGAGGCTGAGACAGGAGGATCGCAGGTTTGCGGCCAGCTTCAGCTACTTAGTGAGGCCCTCTGCAACTTAGTGAGATCCTGTTTCAAAATAAAGAATAAAAAACAGGGCTGGGGATGTAGCCCGGAGGTAGAATGCCCCTGGGTTCAATCCCCAGTTAGGTCCCCTCCCTCATGCCACTAAGGTTTCTCCTCCTTTGTCTGGAGTCTCTCCTGTTTCCCAATTTCTCCCTAGCTTCCACATCTGACCTTTCACTTTTTGTGACCAACTAATCTCATTTAGCATAATATTCTCCAGTTTCATCCATTTCCCTGAAAATGACATAATTTTGTTCCTCTTTATGGCTGAGTAGAATTCCATTGTGTGTATAGCCCATAATTTTGTAGTCCATTCATCTGCTGATGGACACCTAAGCTGGTTCCATAGTATGGCAATTATGAATTGTGATACTATAAACATAGACATGTATGCATTATAATTCTTATGAGCACCATCTATCTCTATGACACAATCTTAAGAAAGCAAACCGTAAAGGACTGGCTTATCTGTAATACTAAGTCTTTAGGGCCATTTTGTATAATTAATGATAAGCTACAAGGGGAAAAAACCCCTCCCCTATACACTTCAAAATCCAAAGTATTAGCCGGGCGTGGTGGCACACGCCTGTAATTCCAGTACTTGGGAGGCTGAGACAGGAGAATCACAGGATCAAAGCCAGCCTCAGCAACTTAGTGAGGCCCTCAGCAACTTAGTGAGACTCCGTTTCAAAATAAAAAAATGGGACTGGGGGTGTAGCTCAGAGGTAGACTGCCCCTGAGTTTAATCCCCAGTATTGCAAAGACAAAAAAAAAGTATTTACCTGGCGAACTGCCAAAGCATATTTTATTCCCAGCAGACCACCATGTCTAACTTCCCATTGTTCTTGTGTAAGTAATTTTAGCAGCACATCCACAGTCTTATGAACTCCTGTTTCATTCATGTGTTTTAAAACCACACCTAATGTTTGAGCACAGGTTTCACGAACCGGTGCTACAACCTACAGATGGGAAAAAAAGAAAAGTCATATTTGTAAAAAACTTATTTTGTAGAACTTGAAATCTGATTGGGCAAAGCCTCATTTAGGTGATACTTACTTCATCAGAAACAAAATCTCCAAATCTGTCCAATGCAAAAACACAAAGGAGTCTAATAACTAAGTCTTCCAACCACTCTTGATGCTGCTGAATCATCTATTAAAACAAAATCACTCTTTAATAACAAAGACCACACTTTGTACTCAGGTCTGGAGTGACATAGGTACAAAATAAAAACTAAAATACTGGGATAGATTATTTTAGCGGAATGAACAATAAGCAAAAATTCCAATTACTATCTTTAAAATTAACTATATCATCTATGATGATTAATTTGATTCAGATACACCATATCAAAATTCTTAAATTCGTGGATTCTATTATGTTACTTGTACTGCAAAAGAAATTAATTACTTAAGGTTGTTCTGGTATCAAGTACACCTGCCACATATGTACCATCTATCCTATTGCCAGTGTATCTTACTATACCAATCATGTTGCTCACCAATCTCTCCACATTTTTTTTTTTTTTGCAATACTGGGGATTGAACCCAGGGGCTTTCTACCTCTGAGTTATACCCCAGCCCTATTTTTCATTCCTTGTTTTGAAAGAGTCTCACTAAGTTGCAGAGGGCCTCACTAAGTAGCTGAGGCTGGCTGTGAACCTGAGATCATTCTGGTCTCAGCCTCCCAAGTACTGGGATTACAAGTGTGCGCCACCATGCCCGGCCTTCCACTGACTTCTTATTCACCTTTTTTCTACTTTCCAATTCATTATATTATATCCTGCTCAAATACTTTTGCTTCTACATATTGTCCACTCATTGTTTCTGAACATGTCTCCCCTGAACTCATTCTTCCTTTGTCTATAAGACTTATTGTTCTTACTTTTTTTTACCTCTTCATATCTCTCCCTCTTATTTACCTCTCCTACTTCATGATACATACTTGTGTTGCTTTCCTATATGGGAAAAAGAGGCCAACTACTAAAACCTGGCAATAATAGGAGAATTAATACACCTACCTCTTCTAAAGTGCTATCTCCCATTTTACCACCACTTCTCCCGTGGGCTTTAAGAATTTCCCTAAGTCCAGTGCCTGCACCATGTCGAACCTACAAAGAAACAAGAAGCAAATGCTAGAGGTTAAATGTTTAAAGAAACCAAGTTTAACTTTACTTACATTAAAAAAGGGGATACTGCATTGGTGGGGAGTGGGCAGTACTGGAGATTGAACCCAAGGGCATTCTACCTCCATGCTATACCTCCAGCTCCCCCCTTTTTTTGGTGGTACTGGGGATTGAGCCCAGGGGCATTCCACCTCCAAGCTACACCCCTGCCCTATTTTTTTATTTTTATTTTAAAACAGGGTCTCACTAGGTTGATGAGAGTCTCACTATTTGCTGAGGCTGACCTTGAACTTGCAATCCTCCTGTCTCAGCCTCCCAAGTACTGGGATTACAAGCATGCACCACCATGCCTAGCTTCCTTTTTAGTTTTTTAAAGGAGGGTCCAACTAAGTTGCCGAGGCTGGCCTCAAACCTGAAATCCTATCTCAGCCTCCCAAGTACTGGGACTATAGATGTGTGCCACCATGCCCAATTGCATTTCTAAGAAACTAAACTGATACCTTATGGGAATAAGTTTTATTTCAGTTATCTAGAAAGAATTACATGTATTAATTTCACAATTTTTGGGGTTATATGGAATGTTTTAAAAGTCAAGCAAGAAAATGGCTTTTCTAAAATCCTTCTGAGATATTTAAGTCCACATGACTGTCACTCCCCTATCCTCTATTTGCATTTCAGAACTATCCAAAGCAAGGGAAAGAAAAATATCATATATTGTTCTTTATAACCCCAAAATCAGTATTTTAGAAATATATGCATCAAAAATATGCTCCAAGAGCTGGGCGTGGTAGCGCATGCTTGTAATCCCAGTACTTGGGAAGCTTAGACAGGAGGATCGCAGGTTCGCTGCCAGCCTCAGCAACTTGTGAGGCCCTCTGCAACTTAGTGAGACCCTATTTCAAAATAAAGAATGAAAAATAGGGCTGGGGGTGTAGCTTGGAGGTAGAATGCCCCTGGGTTCAATCCCTGGTACCACAAAAAAAAAAAAAAAAAGGCAGATGTGAACAGCACAGTCCTGTGGCTGCTAGAAAAGGCTGTAAAAGAGCTGGGCATGATTGTGCAAAAAAAAAAAAAAAAAAAATGCCCCAAGGATATTGGTGGTAAGTGCTAAAAGACAACTCAAACAAAATGTCTCATGACTAATACTTCACTATAGCCCTAAGATAAATCACCTTTCCTAGAGAAGGTGAGAAAGCTTTCTGCAGCTTTCTGTAGTGTCATCTAGAAGGGAAAAAAACAAACCAGTAAGTAACACTATACTCATTTATTCAAAACTCCATTTGAGCTAATACTTGAATAATGCCATACGTAAAGGAACAGAAATGCTGCTAACAGTTATCCAAAGAAGATTTTTATTTTTCTTTTTTCGTCTTTGTGATGCTGGGGATCAAGCCCAGGGCCTCATGAATGCTAGGCAAGTGCTCTACCACTGAGCTACTTCCTAGACCCAAGGTAGACGGTTTTTGTTTTTAATTACCGGGGGACAACCAAAGGACAAACTGTCTTGAGACTACCAACTTACAAACTCAATCAGAGACCTCACTTTCATCCCTCTTAACTGGGATCTGTTAAAAATATTCTTTTAAGAAATACTTATGAACATAAAAAACTTGTTGGAAACTATTGCTCTTTTTGTGTGTGCATGCTAGGGATTGAAGCCAGGGCCTTGTGCATGCTAAGTAAGCACATACTCTACACTGAGCTGTACCATCAACCCCTGAAACTACAACACTGGATCAATCAAAATTGCCCATTCCAAAGAAAAGGAAGCAATTTTTACTGCCTGGGAGAAAAATGCAAGCCTTTAGATTATAGCCCAAAGAATGAAAAGAACAATTCAATTCAAAATATGATTAAAAGTATATAAAAAGTGAAAAAATCAGTCTCGAGTTTTCTACTCAGAAGGGTGGTGATATGATGCGCCCTGAGTCCTGATGGGAAACAAGGAAAGAAAAGGGACCCTGATAAAGTATACTGTTCTTGACATTGTTTTCTTTATTAGCACAAAAAATTGAACTGAGAGAAACTAAAATGAAGATATCTTACCTCCCAGGAGGGATTAAAAAGGTCATTGCAAAGTTCTTCACAAAAGCTTTCCAAAGGCCATTCATTTGTCTGAATAAGAAAGACATAATTACTACTAGTTCAAAAGGTCTGTTTTATGCTAACAATATAAGTAATTCAATGAGGAGTTTATTTGTAGGTCTAGTAATAGTAATTAGATTTTAAAATTTTTAATAAATATTTTTTTACTAATGAAGTAAAAATACAAGATTTTTGCTAATAAAATTTTTCTCAATTGACAAATTATTCAATACTCTAACACAGTAGTTTGAGAATATTATAAACAAGTTCAATAGACACTTAGGGCATTTCTATAGTACCTCTTCAATTAAGGAAGAGCTGTCTGAAATATTATCAATCAAGACTTTGGAATCATTTGCAGTCTGATTAATAACAACATTTGCCATTTTCCGTCTCTTTTCTTCTGGCTCCCCATCAGTGCTATCATTGCTAAAAAATAGAAGTCACCATTTTAAAAAGTGAATAAAGGATAACATGAACCACAATGAATGTAAGAGAATTCATCATAGTCTACTTATATGACTTATTTAAAATTTCATGTGTCAAATAACTAAAATCAACTCAATTGTTTTAACAAACTATCCCATTACTCTATGGGTCAATAAATGAATGTTTCCTTTCAAATTGGATCTCAAATCTAACATCACTTTTTCTTCCTCTATACAACCAGCTCCCCTCCTTTTTAATTTTAAACTCCCTTAATCCAACAACTTAAATCTGACTTTGCATAATACTAGCTTTTTAGGTTTTGTACCCTAGAGAAAACTAATATACTGACTAATGCAGTATAATCTTAATAGTTCTTAAAAAAAATATAGATATAAGACAACTAACCAAAAAAAGTGTACAGAAAATTTGAGAAAATGTTTATTTTATGGCTATAAACCAAAAATGTCAAGGTTAGCTTACCAACAAATATTATAAAGAAGACAAGTAAAACTACTTTTATCCAGTATTTTAAAAAAAGAAAAACTTTAGCTAAGTGTAGGGGCGTACACCTATAATCCCAGTACTTGGGAGGTTGAGACAGGATTACAGATTTGATGCCAGCCTCAGCAACTTGGTGAGACCCTCAGCAACTTGGTGAGACCCTCAGCAACTTAGCAAGACCCTGGTTTCAAAATAAAAAGGGCTGGGGGTGTAGCTCAAAGCTAGAATGGGCTCAAGCCCAGTACCCCTGCTCCAAAGGAAAACTTTAAAAATATTTTAAATATTTTAAAGCATACACAGCCCTATTTCCTCTAAATATTTCCCCCTCTTTCCATCTTAATAGTGTCAGTGATTTGGCCAATTTTTTTATTTTGTTTTATTTTGTGGTACTGGGGATTGAACCCAGAGGCCTTCTACCTCCGAGCTACACCCCCAGCCCTATTTTTTTATTCTTTATTTTGAAACAGGGTCTCACTAAGTTGCGGAGGGCCTCACTAAGTAGCTGAGGCTGGCCACGAACCCGGATCCTCCTGTCTCAGCCTCCCCAAGTACTAGGATTATAAGTGTGCACCACCACGCCCAGCTCCAATTGTTTTTTCTATAAGGTCATGAAGGTAATCTGAGCCTCCTTTATTGTTCTTCCTTAAATTCTCTCCAGTCAAGCCACACTGGTTGCTCACCTTACATCCTTAAACTTGTTAGGTATGTGTCCACCTCCAGGTACTTGCTTTTACAATTCTATTTGGAATGTCTTTTCCTAGATATCTATACAGCTCGTATCCTCACTTCTTTCTGATCTTTCCTCTAAAAGTCCCTTCTGTGAAGCCCATCCAATCTAAAATTTAAAACTCTGTAATCCACATTTCACATATTTCATGTTTTATCTTTCTTCCCTTTTTAATCCTTATTATCTCTCTCTCTCTCTCTCTCTCTCTCTCTCTCTCGTGCACACACACACACACACACACACACACACACACACACTTTATCTTATTCCACATCTTACTTTCCCTTTAGAATGTAAGCTCAAAGGCAGAAATTCTATTGCATTCACTACTGTATCCTCTGGGTGATTTATTGAATGATTCATGAACTCTGAAAAATAAAGTCTTATTTTCAACATTCAGATCTTTGGGTAAAGTGCTTGTGTGAATAAAAACTAGTAGGAATACTTCTTAGATTACTACAGGTTGAATATCCCTTATCCATAATGCTTGGGACCCGAAGTGTTTCTATTTCAGAGTTTTTTGGATTTTGGAATATTTGAATAGACTTTATTGACTTAATATCCTTAACCTAAAAATCAAAAATCCTCTGAAATTTGAAGCTTGTGCTCAAAGTTTTAGATTTTGGAACATTTTGGATTAGGAGTACTTTTTTTTTTTTTTTTGCGGTACTGGGGATTGAACGCAGGGGCGTTCTACCTCCGCACTACGCCCCCGACCCTATTTTTTATACTTTTATTTTGAAACCGGGTCTCACGAAGTTGCGGAGGGCCTCACTAAGGAGAGAAAGAGAGAGAGAGAGAGAGAGACAGGGAGAGAAAGAGCGAGAGAGCTGAGGCTGGCCGCGAACCCGGATCCTCCGGTCTCCGCCTCCCAAAGTACTGGGATTACAAGCGTGCGCCACCACGCCCGGCTAGGAGTACTTATCTTGTATATGATCATAATGAGTTGTTCACTTAAAAAAAATTATAGTTAATAAGTTCAATAGAGTTTACACTTTAAAAAAATAACTAACTTACACTCAAGTATAAATTTCTACCAAGTAGATGTTTATTATCTATCCCCTTTGTGCCTAGCTTTTAAACAAACACTATAAACACATTTTAGCTTTATATGAATGGAAAGAACAATAAAAAAGTACTATCATCTGTGACAAAATCCTAACTTTATAGGCTCTCCAATGTTTATTAATTTATCATTTAATCAAACATTTCTTGAACACCACTACAGAATCTGATTCAACAGATTATGAGAGCGAGCCAAGAATCTACACTTTAATAAGCCCCTCAGAGACCATCTGAAGGAAGCAGTCTTGAACTACCCCTTGAGGACCACTGGTTCAAATCATGTGCAGTTAACACTTATTAATTCATTAAGAAACTGACGGCAACTTTACCTCAAGAGTTCTTTTCTACAAGATTAAGTAAGCAAGCCTGGAATATTACCTGCTATTTAGCATAGCCCCCAGCTTAAGGAACAGGTGATGTAATACCCTGATTATACTTCTTACTTTATTAATGCAATACTCTTAATTTGTGATCCTCAGATGAACTCTTTGAATTCATTCTCTTCTACTCTCCCCCCACCTCCACTCATCCTAGTCATTCTGCCCTTCTGTTTCTTGAGTACTCCATGATTAAGGCATTTACATTCCCTCTGTCTGGAATGCTCCTCCTTTGTAATCTTTAGCCCTTATTTGGAGTTGATAATTAGTAAGAAGAAAATTTTTTTTGCTCATAAGGATTTTTCTGGAAGAGCTGTCTTAGTCCCCAGCAACAGTAAACCCTCTGATGACTGAGCAAGACAATCAAACAGTACTCCCCCGCTAATCAAAAGGCAGGAAAATCATTTTTATAAATCAAGTAGACGCAGATTTAAGTTACACAGCATTATTGTCTTAAGTGAATAAACAGAAAAATTGCTACCTCTTCTCATTAGTTTCCACTGCATCCCTGGATCTCTGTTTTGCAAATAATTTGGCCATTCTTTTAGCTTTGTTCTTTTGTCTATTGCTCATTCCTGCTCGAAATTCAGAGTCAATCAATTCAGCTGCCTGGAGAGTCTAAAAGAATAAAAGAATGCTGAGTTTGAACTTTTGAAGTTAAAAATAAATACCTATAGTCTCAGCCTCAGTAGAGGACTAAATCTATATACCCATCAGTCTTTTTTTTGGGGGGGGTGGTACTAGGGATTGAACCCAGGATTGCTCTACCTCTGAGCTATACCCCCAGCCCTTTTTATTTATTATTTTCAAACAGGGTCTCACTAAGTTACTGAGGCTGGCCTCAAACCTGCAATCCTCCAGTCTTAGCCTCCCAAGTACTGAGATTACAGGTGTGTATCACTGTGCCTAGCAATCACATTCTTTTTGACAGCCTCATGCTATTCTGTTGTATGGCTGTACCATAATTTTGCCCTCTTCCTCCATGTTTATTTGTCCAATTCCCAATAGATATGACTGTGTCTCAACTTTTTTTTTATGCCACAGATATGGCACAAATGAATGATGTGTGTGTGTGTGTGTGTGTGTGTGTGTGTGTGTATGTGGTACTAGGGATGGAACCCAGGGGCATTCTACCTCCGAGCTACACCCTAGCCCTATTTTATTCTTTTGTTTTGAAACAGGATCTCACTAAGTTGCACAGGGCCTCACTAAGTTGCTAAGGCTGGTCGTGAACCTGCGATCCTCCCGTCTCAGCCTCCCAAGTACTAGGATTACAAACATGCGCCACCACGCCTGGCTCAAATGAATGATTCTAGCACAGAGAGGGCTTTGAAGAGGTGAGACTTCAAAAAAACCACAACACCACCTAAAAGCTATGAGAAAAAAGAATGTCAATAAAAGAAACTGCTGGTCATTATCTGCTAAAAGAAATAAAAATAATTATAATCTTAGTGATTGATTGGTCCAGCATCCTATAGTCAACTTAGCCCACATGTTCCTATCCTGTTAACCACTTGTGGCCTACCTGTTTTGCTCTCTTTTCTTTGAATGGGAGGCACTATAAAGCTGTGTGATAGGCCAGGGGTGGTGGCCTGCAAGTGTAGTCCCAGCTACTTGGGAAGATGAGGCAAAAGGATCATTTGAGTCCAGCAGTTTGAGCCTGGACAACATAATAAGACTCCTATCTCAAAAAAAAAAAAAAACAAAGAAAAGGCTGTGTGATAGAAATTATTTAAGCCCAAACCTAAAAAATCCTTTCTGTGCCTAACTACAAGATTCAACTAGAATTTATATTTCTATAACCAGTTAGGGTTAATAGTGTGGATGCTCTGCTATAATCTTGGTCTAGGAACCAATGGCACATATATAAGACAATGCAGCTATAATGAGCCCACAGCAACAACTAACCTTAAATAACTTCCCCTAAATGCTGTGACATGAAAGGCCAACAAAACTTGGATCTGGCAAATCCCAAACTGGCACAGTTCATCCCGTATCCAAGTATTCTAATGTCTACAGATCACTTTCATTTTCTTACACTGTGCTCAATTATTCAGTATATTATCACATTACTGCATTTTTATTCTCCTCTATTTTATTCTATTTTCCTCTTTATCCTTTATTATATCTTATGCTTCCCTTTCTACCCCATTTCTTTCTATTCCTTCCTAGTTGTCATTTTATTTCTGCCTCTTTATATTCACTTCCTTTTTCCTACTGATATCTGCCATTTTTTTCCTGTCTGCAAAAGTTATTCACCATTACACACATCCCGGCCCTAAAAAACATACTTTATAAATTCCAGTGATTTAGAGGACAACTAATATGTAGGCAAACAGAACTATGTCGAAGCAAAGGGGAAGGATCAGGGAAAGACAAGATAAGCAGGAATTCTTAATGGGGTCCATGTGGTTCTAAAAGAATATTGGGGGATGGGAAGAGTACTACCTCCTCAAAATATACTGTTTCACTTATACATGAGGAGAGAGCCACAACTCTTACTAGAGCTTCAAAAGAATCTGTGGCATTAAAAAAAAGTTAAGAAGCACAAATACATCTACTAGGAATTGGAAAAATAGGGAAAAAGGAGGAAAAGAAAGTGAAATTATGGTGTAACCACAAAATAAAATAAAGCTGTCAAAGAAGAATGTGGTAAATCTGTATACTGATATATTAAGCTGTATGAAGTGGGAAAAGGTAAACATGGCTTAAATAGATACATATATACTTGTATATGCACAGAAAATTTCAGGAAGGGTATACAAGTAACTTAAAAAGGGCTGAGGGGCATGGGAGGGTGTGTGTCCATGAACTGTTGTCAAGAACTTTTTACTTCATATTGTATACCCTTTTTTACTGCTTGTAAGTGGTTTTTGCCATGTTTCTCGATTAAAAGAATGAATCAAGCGGGGAGTGATGGCATATGCCAGCCAGCCTCAATAACTTAGGGAGGTCCTCCACAACTTAGTGAGACCCTGTTTCAAAATAAGAAATAAAATAGGGATGAGGGTATAGCTCAGAGGTAGAACGCCCCTGGATTCAATCCCCAGTATATAACATAAACATAAACATAAACATAAACACACACACA
>PVJS01034597.1:6539-21579 GCA_004027185.1 Glis glis
CTCTCTCTCTCTCTCTCTCTCTCTCTCTCTCCCCCTAGTGAGGCCCTCCGCAACTTTGTGAGACCCGGTTTCAAAATAAAGTATTAAAAATAGGGCCAGGGTTGTAGTGCAGAGGTAGAACTCCCCTGCGTTCAATCCCCGGTACCGCAAAATAAATAAATAAATAAATAAATAAATAAATAAATAAATAAATAAAATAAGAAATCCAGATCCCATTCCAGATCTAAATCAAAACAGCCAGACAAGATTCCCAACAGGATTTTTTTCTTTTCTTTTTACTTTTTTTAATTGGTGCATTGTAATCATACATCTTGATGCAGTTCAGAGTGATAGAGGCATACATGCACACAGCACTCACTGAGCCCTCCTCCAGTTCCCACCCCACTCACTCTCCCTCCCCACCTTCCATGCTCAGCAGAGTGATTGGCTTTGATAAGTTTATGTACATCATGGCCATTGAAGTGTTTCCCTCTTCAAGTCTTCCTTCCCCCTCCTGTCTCTCTCAGTTAGGTCCCCTCCTTCATTGCACTAAGGTTTCTCCTCCTTTATCTGGAGTCCCTCCCAGACATCAGGATTTTTAATCAGCTGAAAGGGTGACAAAGATGTTCACTGAGCCAGAAACTTCCTGGGTGGTTTTGCTTTTATTGCATAGACAGTTCAAAATCTGTTTTTAATCCAGTAAAGCATATGTAATGACTAGAAGAGAGCAAGGGGCCAGGGCCATTTTTAGCTTCTGCATGACATTTTTTTCTGAGCTTTTTATTATGGAGAATATTAAGCATGTATAAAGATAAATACAATAATATAGTGAATCCCATTTATTCATCACCCATTTTCAACAATTATCAACTCATGATCAATCATGTTTTGTGTATATCCCTATTTGCCCGTTTTTTAAGCTATACTTTTCTTTAGGTTTTAGCAGTTACTCTAGGGATTATAATGTGTGTGCTTTTTTCTGTCCAGTACAGTAGCCACTCACAGAGAGGGTCCCAGGTAGCTTTATTTGTGCAGTGTAACTGGCTGTTTCATTGTTGGTTGGACTCTACGTAGCTCACAATCCATGTTGGCTCTGCTCTTTACCGTTGGGATCTTAAGATGAATTTCCTTTGGCTTAAGCCAGTCTTGTCTGAATTCTGCTTTTCCACCAACTATTCACTTGTTAGCACACATAGCCTCCACCATGGAATTAAACATGACTATTAAATGAGCTAATACATGGATGAAAACTCAGAAAAAATAAGTATCCTCCTTTTCTTTGTAATGTGATCTCAAGCTTTGTTTTCCCACCATTAACTTTCTACATAATCCACCCAGCTCTACTCTCCTTTCAAAATGGTAGCTTCCAAGATCCAGTTCCAGTCTACCTCCACATCAGAGCTCTGTGAAGCCCTAGTCTGCAAGGACTGTCTCTTTGAGGTGGAATGCTTCATGCTGGTACCACTTAGTGAACTTTTTTGGTCATCTTACCTTGTCCCCTCTGTCTTCCAATGGTTGTTGAGATGGACACTGTATTACTCTGTAAAGCCGTCCTACATGGTGTAGAGTCCCATGAACCATTAATAGATTGAACTTAAAACCAGCTGTACATAATTTTGTGCTAAATCAAGAGTTGCCTCATACTTTAGGATAGACCAATAGGAACAGACAATCAAGCAAAATTAATCAACAAGAAAAAAAAGTTGTGAAAATGTTGTTAGTTTACATGCTTATACAAATTGATAAGACAGGCCACTGCTTTGTTGTAGAGGCAGGATACCTTAGTTCAACTCACAGACCATCTCTGTCAAAAAAAAAAAAAGACTTGTCATAATGAAATACATTACCAAAGCGCTGATATTTTGACATCTAGACATGATCTCCCAGACTGCCTCTTGCCATGCTCAATGGCTGTGGCTCAGAAATCTTTTATCAGACCTACACCTTAGTTTGTGGTTTTGGAAAAGGCATCTTTGTAAGTATACATCCTTATGCTCCCTAAAGCACCTAGCACCCCGGCCTTGTCCTTTGATACATGTAGCAAGCAGAATGGACGAGACCATCTAGCTGGATGTTTTCAATATCCATCCAGTTAGTCTCATGTGGATAAAATCTATTATGAGCAGGCCTCCCAGATAATAAAGGTGAAGGCAGCGAGGTTGACATGGTAAAAACCAACAATACGTGAAAGCCAGGCTCACCCCTGGTTCAGTCTTATCCAATTCAGTCTGTGTTTCATTTCCAGAAGTATAGCTGACTATGGCTAGCCAACCTGCAGCTGGCCTAAAACAAAAAGGAGCAACCAATGGGACAAGCCAGGATGTATCACTTCCTATCTATGTACTTAGGGAAAGTTCTTCAATACCTCTCATGCTCAATTCGTTTAAATGTAAAATGAAAATAGAGAATGGCTATGAGGATTCTTTTAAGTGATATATATATATATATATATATATATATATATATCACTTAAAAGTAATATATATCACACATATATATATATCATGGGCTCAAACAGATGCTTTCAATAAATAGTATTTTAACTATTTTAAAAAATTACTTGGTCCACTTTACTTCTATGAATTTTTCTGTCTTTTTTGACAAAACTGACAGTATATTTTAATCTTCACTGCAGTTGCAAAGACATTTCATCCCTTAGGCAATTCAGTATTTTTTATTTTTACTTATCTCTCTGATAAAATGATTTCTGGTTAAAAACTGGAAATGGCTACAGAATGGTCGATAAACTAAAATTTTAATTTTAGTTGATGACTGCTTCTCATGGCTCCCAGTAAGCTCCCTAAGACGATGGCTAATGATGCCTTTTCCCATCTTCTTCCCCAGCACAGGGTTATCTCCATAACAGGTCCTCAGTGTGTATTTGTTATGGTTGTACAGTTTCTTAGGGATGCCAAAACAAATTGCCACAAACTTGGTGGCTTAAAACAACACAAATTTACTTTCTTGTTCTGGAGGCCAGAAGTTCAATATCAGTTTTATTGGGCCAAAATCAATATGTCAGTGGTGCTATATTCTCTCTGCAGGCTCTAGAGGAAAATCTTGCAGCCTCTGGTGGCTGCCAGTAGACCTTGGTTTGGGTCCACATCAATCTATGCTTCTGTCTTCACTTTACCTTCTCTTTGTGTTTATCAAATCTTGCTCTGACTCTCCCTTATAAGGATATTTATGATTGGATTTAGGGCATTCCCAGACAATCCAGGCTTATCTCCCCACATCAAGATCCTTAATCATACCTGCAAAGTATTCTTATGAAGTAACATTTACAGACTCTTTGGGTGACTGTCATTTAGCATGCTACAGTGGTATCTAGGCCATGAACACAGACAGGGTTTTGGAGCCACAGACAATATAGAGGTCATCAAAATTGGGAGCTGGAACAAAGTCTCCTCCTCCTGACCCCTACTGTTCTTGCACTGTGTTCAACAATGAACTTTGGAGGAAAATAAAACTATGTCTTCAGCCCTACAAGCCCTGGGACCCTTACCTCCATCCCCAAGTCCCTTGGGGTAATTTATTTTTAAAACAGAAAACCAAACAGAAAAAAACCTTAGATTGCAAAGAAACAAAAACTCAGACATCTTTAACAGAAAATTGTTTTTTTTTACTTTATCAGCATTCATATGAAGGTCTAAGCACAAGAATATCTATGGTAATGATCAGAAAGATTAGCAGTAGCATCTTGCAATTAATGCTTCTCAAAGGTCTTTTAGAGGATAAGTGGCAACAAGGAAAGAAAATTCAACAAAATGACACAAACAATCCTTCCATTTCACTAAAAACTACTAAAACACTTAAAGATGCAGATTGATATCTTGTTCATGCTCTTCTAGGCCTTTTTGATGGATCTGTTCCCTCAGTAGAACTGAGCAATCCAGTGGGAAGAGAAATTATCCAGAACAGAAGGTTCTAGAGCTATCCTGTGAGCAGGACTCACAGGGACTTTCACTGGTGCATCTTGACTTCCCTTAGACCCTTGCCTGTTGGTGCCTCTGGGTTCACTTTCCATCGCATGTCTGTCCTGCCTCTGAGTTGGCAGGCATTTCTTTGGGTGAAGGAAAGACAGAGAGGTGGCAAAAGCTGGTTTTTAACACTACTTCTTGTGTTCCTCCCATAGTACCAGGCAGG
Source organism: Glis glis (assembly GCA_004027185.1). NCBI lineage: Eukaryota > Metazoa > Chordata > Mammalia > Rodentia > Gliridae > Glis > Glis glis. The sequence goes on from PVJS01034597.1 coordinate 10,665, forward strand.
AAAAAATGTTAAATGAGGGACTCACTTGTGTCTTCCTGGCTTTCAGGGCAGGAAAAGAGCAGGCATAGTTCACTAGATACACAGTGTAAGGAAGGCTTCGCTCAAACATTTAATTGATCAGTTCCTTTACTGGATGAACACTTATCAATACCAAAATGAAGTCACTTACATTTAACCCTAATAAAATGGAGCCTAGAGGCTATGAAGGAGGGGCATTTGCACACTGAACCTATACAAACAAATAAGAGCAGGAAGTTTTTTTCCAAGCCACAGCTTGCTACATGAGTCAGACAAGAACTAGCCCACAAGGACAGATAGCCATACAAAGACTACTAACTACTGGCACAAGAACACGTACCTGACAGTCTCCACTAATCAACAGATATCAACACCTATGCTAAGACCCTGTAACCAGTATTCTTTGTTTCAAAACAACTTACGTGCATTTCTCTCTTCTGTCTTTAAAACTTCCCCTTGCCTCAGCCTCCTCAGGTGCACCTGTAGTTCACCACAGCACGTGTATCTTGAACTACAATCCCCCTGCTATTCCTGAATGAACTGTCTTGGAGCGCCAATCTATATGTCATTTATTTTAGGTTAACAATAGTAATTAAGAACCACTTCTGTCTTTGGAAATTATATTTGATTTTGCCAAGTTCTCAAAAACACCATCTTTAGTCTCCAACTCCCACTACCTTAGGGTGGGGAGATGAAACAAATACCTTGTGACTCAGTAGCTTCTAAACTCATCTTCACATTACAACCAAGGGGAAGGAGATGAGGTGATATTTTAAACATTCCAAAGGCCAGGTCATACTCCAGACCAACTAAATCACAATAAATCACAACTAAATCACAATTGTCTGGTGGAGGAACAGATAGTAGTTCTTGATGCACCCAGGTGAGTCCAATCCTTAGACTAGGGTGGGAGCCTCTGCTCTATTTACTTCCATACTACAGTGAGAGTACTGAAAATACCATTGCCAATATAAGAGACCCTCCTCACCTAGCTATAAGAAATTAGTTAACATTGCTTGCTGCTTCTGAGAAAGTTTTGATCCCCCAAATTAACATTAGACTTATTCAGTCACTTCCTTCCAAATATGATCTTTTATTTTAAAGAAACAACTCTCAGCAGAATACCAAGAACCCCCAGAAGGGCATCAAAGTAATTTGTTCACTAAACAGTGTGACAAAATGCAGCCTTCTTTTGTTTGTGCATCACCATCCCACGTGATACAGATCTTCTGTGTCTGTATTCAGTGCCAAAGCAACAAGCATATGCCCTCACGAACCACTAAACCAGGTATGGAATATTACGTGTTACTTAGAACCATAAGGGAAACGAACATTAATACCCTATGTATCCTTTTCAATAGGGTGATTATTTATTTATTTATTTATTTATTTATTTATTTATTTATTTTTGCGGTACTGGGATTGAACCCAGGGGCATTCTACCTCTGAGCTACACCCCAGTCCTATTTTTTTATTCTTTATTTTGAAACCAGGTCTCACTAAGTTGCGGAGGGTCTCACTAAGTAGCTGAGGTTGGCCGCAAACCCGGATCCTTCTGTCTCAGCCTCCCAAGTACTGGGATGACAAGCATGTGCCACCACGCCCGGCTTTTCAATAGGGTGATTAAATAAACTCAACGGTCTGTAATCTACAAACCTAACTCTTACAGTTCCGGGCTCTCCTGGGTGCTCATATCTATCAGGCATCATTTCACAAATGGCTTGAAAGAGCTGTGTCTCGATCATTGGTGACAGAGCAGAGGGGCGACCACCATCACAGGGGCCTATAGTGTGAATACATTATCTTGGCTTTTTAGGCAATACTACTTCATGTTGTCTATAAATCATATATTCTATATGCAAAGGCACAGAGGCTTTGAAAGTGAGGCAAAGATGGAATAATCTTCCCACCTCCCTCAATACTTACTAGAGTGGCTTACCTTTCCCTGATTTTGGAGGCAGAGATCCTTCATGTGGAACCTTGTGACCCCAGACCCAGGGGTTTCTGCGGAGGGCTTGACCTCTTCCTGGTTACCGGCCCCCCATCACTGCTCTGCGAGTGCTGAGAGCCCTTCCTGGTGGCCTTCCCTCTGGACACCTTAGCTGTTGATCACCTTGAGAGCCAGGAACTAAGTGTGCAATTCGGAGATTCTCTGTAGACAAAGCTTTAAATTTCCACTTTGCTTTGGTGACTTAGTAAATTTTGAGAAGAATTTTTATATAAAATTCAAGAAAGTGAGTTGCAGAATAGCTGAGATATATGAAAAGCTACTCTGGATTGTGTTTTGGTGTCACAACAAACCTCGTGGGTAAGGTGATAGGCATTAAGTTATAGCTAATGTGTCCTGCAACGAGGACCATGCCTAACTAAACCAGGAGTCCCCGGAGTGCACTGCTGGTGCTGCTCACTCCACCAACAAAACGCAGCCCACGGGGCCTGAAGGTCATCCTGCAAGGGTCCTGATGAGACTGAGAAGAAAGAGCCCTTGCCATTTGGAAGGAGGCCAGCCTGCGAAGGTGTTTTAAGGTCCCTTAACCAGGAGAAGAAAAGTTTCTCATTATGGCGTTAAACTCTATTTATTTAGTATTTGAAACATGGTGTACATTTATGAATTTGTATAAACATTTAGTACATCTAAAATCCACAACTGGTAAACAATATGTGCTTTTTTTGTGTACAAGGTTGGAGTTTCATCTGGATAGTTTGGTGTTGTGGAGACCCAGTCTGTGAATTTAATCAAAATTGCCTCATTTACCATAATAACTGTGACAGAAATGATTTCCTTAAAAGGGCTATTCCTTGCCCAGAAAATGTATCACACTTTGGAACTAATAAACCAGGTGTGAAGGAAACAAGAGAAACACAGCTGACATGATGGAGAAAGTACGTGCAGGAGATTCCTGGAGATCCACATCAATGTGTAGGGCAACACAAGCCCCCTGGTGACAACTAGAAATGAGCACTCTCTTTCAGAACCATGGGATGCTAGTGTCAATTCTCCCCGCCCCCCCCCCACCAGAGAGGTTCTGTCCAACACGAGCTGGTCTTCTGCTCAGCACACTTCTGAGGGTGCCCATGAGGTTGTCACAGCTGCAGCTCGGACGTGCCAACCAGGCCCAGGGCTCTGGCTTCTTCTGGAGTCAGGCCGCTCTTCAGGGTCCTTCGCACTGTGGCAGCACCCGCATATCACACCAGAGAGACAAGAAGAGAAGGAGGTATTAGCAGTGAGACGTACGGCACTCGGTACACTGATACCCCATCCCCAAATACCTCCAGGGAAGCTCAGGGCCCAGGGATGCTCTGCAATACCCTGCTTGTGCTGAAGCGCCCTGGTGGTCCATCTGCTAGGATGGAAAAAGTTCTTGGAGCTACAGCAGGCTGACCTGAAGACGGTGTCATCCTGGAAACCTCAGTAGTGTGGGGTGGGAGCTTTAAAAGATTGGAGAAAGGGAGAGAGGCTCCTCCCCAAAGGGTTTCTGAGTGATGGGTGCACTCTGCAGAAGTGCAAATGGCATGTGGAAACCTCAGTATCTGCCCAGCAGAAGTGTGACAGAGCTGGAAAAGTGATTACAGAGCCTAGAAAACATGAGCCCGATGACACAATTAGGTAAGATAACTAGTGCATGGCGAGGGGTTCAGCAAGCTGCAACAATGCTGCAAGTCTAAGGGAGGAGCACTGATGGCTGGGAACATAACCAAAACCCATGGCTCCACGCAGCCAGGTGTTAACCCAGAGCAAGGGAAGACAGACAGGATGGGTCTCTCCATGAGTGTTCTGAGTCTCGGTCTCAATGTATCAAAAGGCTTTTAGGGACAATGACTAAAATAATCAGTGACTCCTCACGGAGTGGATGTCAAGGAGCAAACTGCTAAACTTCTGGGTAGATTTGGTGGATGTTCTCTATGAAATATACAAGGCTCAAGAAGGCCAACAGCCACACCACCTTCACTGGGGGTCCTTGCTGGTGACTAGAGGGATGGCCACAGATAGACTGGCTGTGTTTAGATTGGCAATGTGGGTTTTCCCATTATTTGGTATTGATCAATAACTAAGCTGAATAAGTCCTTCTATTTAAAAGGTTGACTAATCACATTTCTCTTCATTTGCAAATTGTATTTTGCCTACTCTGTATTTTGTTGAAGCTCATACAGAGTTTGGGGTATTTTCAGAAGAGGTATATTATGTATCTACCTTCCACCTTAAATCCCAAATCAGCCAGTCCCTGAGATGATCAGGGCGGGCTTTTAATCAAAATGTGGAAAAGGTAAAGCTCATCCTTAATGTCTCTCCATTTCTCCTACCTACCCCAACTCCCCTCATACCCTCCACAGAAGCCAGGGCTCCACCTCATGGGTCTGCAGATAACACCCCCTATTCTGTTCCTCATCTGGGCAAAAGCTCACTTAGTTGATAACAAAGGATCTGAAAGACCCCAGCTCATGGTAGAATGAAAAGGAACTAAAACCCATTATTATATGGTTTAATCTCTCCCAGAAATCAGCACTTTGAACAAAGACCAATATCTAATCCATCAATTAGCCAATCAACAAATGATTTATAGAAAGCCTTTTGTGTTCTCAACATTTAACTCAAAGAATCTAAACTCTCATGGAAGACTCACAGGCATTAAGTATGGAATTTTCAAGAGACACAAGGATCTGTGTGAGGGGTACCTTCAAACCATACTACCTACTCTATTTACAAGCCCAGCTTTGGGGCCCGAGCCCGTCTGCCTGTAGCTCCTCTTGCCCTAACACCCTTTCCCCTTCCCCAGCTCCTTGGATTCCAGACTGAGTATTGGACTCAACCAGACAAAACGTTTGGCTCCAGAGTCTTGGCTGGAAGCAGACTGCATTTAACTGAGTAATGGAATTTGTTCTATGGGGCAGCAATAAAAATACTAGTTTGTAATAACCTTCTATGTTCTTTAAACACTCCTTAAAGTGTTTGGGAAAGAAAGAACATTTTAATAGCAGAAAATAAGATAAATATCTCTCCTTCTCTACAAGAAGGACTGCTAAGTCCTCTTCACCAAGACTCAAAATACTGACTAAAGAAGTCCAGCACATATAGGCACATAGCACACGCCTGTAATCCCAGTTCTTGGGAGACTGAGACAGGAGGATCGCAGGTTCAAGGACAGCCTCAGCAATATAGTGAGACTGTTTCAAAACACAAAATGAAAAAAGGGCCAGGGGTGTAGCTTGGCAGTAGAATTCCCCTGGGTTCTATCCCAAGAACAAGGAAGGGAGGGTCGGAGGGAGGGAAAGAAGGCAGGCAGGCAGGCAGGCAGGCAGGCTGTACTCACAGAGCATTTCAAGTTTCATTAACCACAGAAGGTGACATGGACATTTGCCTGAAAATTGTAATCTCTGTGTATGTAGGTATATATTCTTGAACAAATGACTATACAAGTCACCACAGACTGATGGGAATTTTACCTACAAAGGTGTTTAAAGATGTTTCCTGTGTGTGTGTGTGTGTGTGTGTGTGTGTGTGTGTGTGTTACTGGGGACTGAACCCAGGGGCATTCTACATCTAAGCCACACCTCCAGCCCTATTTTAGTTTTCATTTTGAAACAGGGTCTTGCTAAGTTGCTAAGGCTGGCCTTGAACCTGCAATCCTCCTGTCTTTGCCTCCCAAGTACTAGGATTACAGGCATGCACTACCATGCCCAGCTTAAAGATATTTCTTGAATACTTCTGTTTACACATTTGCTCTAGTCCTATAACTTATGTTCGATTCACATAAAACTTGCTTAAGGACCCTGGCACCTTATAGCCCAAGTCATAGTCTCCTAATAAACATGGGCTGGCCAACCTGCAACAGGCTCCAAGAACAGACTGATGCTAAATGGTGCCTGTATGGGCCTTCCTGCCCGACTGCACTGAGCCTGTGCCCTCGCCCCGTGGATCTACTCAGATGCTGCAGATCGCTCAGGACCATCTCTTCCCTCTATCACTCCAGCCTGGGCTCAAGGGTCCTCTGCTGTGGGAAAAGTCAACATAGGCTAAGTTCCCTTTGCTTACCAGATGTGTCCCCCAAAAATGAGTACTCATGGAAAAATGTGCCCCACTTGTGGAATCCTACTTTCTGTGGGCCTTCATGACAACACCACTAAATTCTTTTAGAAAGATATTAACCCCTTAGTGTAATGTAAAAGATTGAGAATCTGACCCTTTCCTTTGTGAAAGAGTCAAAGTTAATTCACTTTACCACTTGAAAGGACAGAAGACATGAAAACAATTGACTGAAATCAGTTATGTATCCAGATTCAGCTCATGCACAGTGAGGGCCTCTCAGGGTGTCCCCTCATCTGCTAGTCATTCATTCTTCATTCAACAAATGTTCCTGAGCATCTACCCTGAGCCAAGAGCTGCTGACAGAGGCTCCAGGTCAGGGAGGCAAGGGCCTGACAGGGATGCGGGCTGAGGGGGCATGCCCAGGGCAGCAGAACATGTGTGGACAGGGAGTTAGCTCTCACTCAGAAAGCTTTCTGCAAGCAAAAAAGGGCTGGGGACATAGGAGAACGAAGGCACTCAAAAGAGGCTGTAGGATGTAGAAGTGCACAGACCAAACTTCTATGGCAGAAACAACTCTTCCATCAAATAGAGGGAAACTTCAAGTGCTGGGCAGAGGTGGGGCAGGCTGAGGTCTCATGAGATAGTATCGGGGCCGCTCTCCACTCCCCATTTCTGCATCCTGTCCAATGCTCCCTGGCCCTTCCCATGTGACTGACTCCCATCCCTAAAGCTGCTTAACAGACAGCAGACTGGAAATGTTTGTCCTTGTCTGCTGAGAGGCTCTTCCATACATAGCATGGGTTACTTGGCTGGTGCCGCCAGCTGCTCTGTGCCCCAGGCATTTGTGACAGCTCTCACAATGCCATGGTGATGGGGTGGGGAGTAGGGAAGAGTTCTGGCACAGGGTGCCTCTGCAGTCAACATGCAGCACAGGACTGTCTGGGGAATTGGGAAGAACAAGCTCCCTCCCCCGACCTGAGAAATGAAGAAGTTCTCTAATCCTATGAAATGGTAACTTTGCTAAAATGAATTAAATTTGAGAACAATGCAATGGCAGCTGCCATTTACCAAGTATTTACATGGATTGATCTTTATGGAAACCCTGTGAGATGGGCACTGTTATCATCTACCCAGTTAAGTGAGCAAACAGCAGCACAGAGAGATCAAGTCCCTGACCAAAGCGCACACGGTAAGAGGTGGAGAGGATCTGAGCCAGGACGTTTGGATCACAGCCCACACTGGAATAGCTGTGCCCTGGAAGGACACTTTCTTTCATATCAATGAGTTGACTGGGCTTTACCTCTGAACGACAGGAATCCATTCCTGGTCTTTCACCTTCAGATCACTGACAGAGGTTTTTTGTTATTGTTTTTGTTTGTATATAACGTCAAACATGATTTGGAACTAATCATGATTTGGAACTAAGTTTGGAGGGGGTTGGAGGGTATTTTTTTAATTGCTAAGATTCTAGAGATTTTATACTTGGTATCCTGGAAGCAGTGTGCGTGTCTTGTAGGTAGGAGGAAACTGGGCTGTTGCTATTCAAAACTGTTCTTGATGCTCTTCTTGATCTATCTGCTGAATGGAGGCAAAATGGCCCTTGGAGTTAAATATAGGGAATTGTTTTATTTTTATTTTTTGTTGTTTTTTGTGGGGAGGGGTACTGGAGATTGAACTCAAAGGCATTCTACTTCTGAGCTACACCCCAGCCCTATTTTATTTTTATTTTGAAACAGGGTCTTGCTAGGTTGATGAGAGTCTCACTACTTGCTGAGGCTGTCCTCAGCCTGTCTCAACATCCCAAGTACTGGGATTACAGGCACACACCACCATGCCCAGTTTGGGAATTGTTTTAAAGTGAATAGTTTTTCACCACTCAATGTTAGACTTCCTGTGGGGTTTTTTGTTTGTTTTTGTTTTGGGTCAATGTCAATTCTTTAACTACCTATGCTCTTTTTCTTGTTTTTATCCTCCATATTCTTTTTTTCCCCTTAACATAAAATACTTCCATTTAAAGCAGAAGTTTTCCCACACTAATGGACATTCTACAAAATAACTGACTAGTACTTTTCAAAAGTGTCAAGATCATGAAATATCCTGAACAGATCAGGAGACTAAGGATACATGATGCTTAAGCTAAATGCAATGTGGGATCCTCAGTAGAATTGTGGGACAAAAAGAGGACATTCATAGAGAAACTGGTAAAATCTGAAAAAGCACACCACTTAAGGTTAATTTCTTAGTTTCAGTAACTTGTCCTATGGTTATGCAATGTATTAACTTTAGGGGAATGGGATAAAGTATACAAAGTAATCCTCTGTCTGTACTGATTTTGTAACTTTTCTATAAATCTAAAATTCTCTCAAAAGAAAAAGTTGAAAGAAACCTGAAACAACAACAACAACAAAGCAAAAGTTCCCAAACCTGGTTGACTTAAAAGTCAACTTCTTAGACTCCAGATACAATGAACAGAAGTCACTGGGAGAGGCCCCTAACACTGTATTTCCACCTTCCCTAGGGGATCCAGTGGCAGTAGGTTTGGGGAGCCTAAAATAAATCACTGCCATCTGACTGAGACACAGGGAAAAGTGGGGCCCTCAGGGAGGTGATGGCCTTTATGGCAACAGGACTGAAGTCTCCCAGTTCCACCCAATTCAAAATGAAGTTCATTCACGCAGAGACGGCTCTCGGGCATCAAGCACCAGGCTGAAGTCACTGGTCTGGCTATGGTTTCCTTGCCTTAGCAGAGCCCCTAAACTGACATATTCCTTTTGTAACTGTAGCATTAAATGCATTCAGTACTCCTGAAGAATCTCTTTGATTCCTAGGTAGGAACTGGATGGAGAATCATCTGTTGGCAAAAGCCAACTGCCTCCCATCAGTCATGTTATGGGTGAAGGGGTGGAGTTTGGCCTGGGAAGAGAGAAATGAAGCAGAAGTTCTCAAAACTGCTTTCTGGGAGAACCCACATCAACTTGGGAAGACTACACATAAGAAGGAAGGGTAGGCTCAGGAATCCATACACCCAGAGTTTTCAGCAGTATTCCAGGTCCTGGGCAGGAGAAAACTGCCTCCCCTTTCCAGACTAAGTCTAGCTCCTCAGTTTTCTGTCTGGATGTCATAATGATACTAGCCAAGAACTGTGCTAACACTGTAGCCTTTGTGTGCACAGATGTAACAGCACCCTGGGGGTAAAAAAATAGAATGCAATAAAGGTAAAGATATGTTTGGTCTACTTATAGGCAGCCAGGTTGAGGTGGACCGTGGGGAGCGAGGTGGGTGACGAAGCTGAGTGGCCACTGAGGAGTCATGATGGCCGCACACAGCAGCCCCAAACACCTGCAGGCAGCTTCAACTTCCCACCAGCCTCAGGTCCCTTGAACAGCAGCAGAACCTGGATGGGAGGGGTGGAAAGAGGTGGGAACCTGTCACAGGTGCCTCTCTCAACCCTCACAACCACCCTCGGAGGCTGGCACTACTGCTAAGAAGACTGAGCCTCAAGGGGGCCAAGGGATCTATGTGGGATCGAGTCACCATTTCTGTTGTAGGCGCACATGGATTCCTGAGTGTGGAAATGGATTCCATTTGAATCGGTGGCAAAGACAATAAAATACCGTGACCTCCTGCTGGGAAGGTGCTTGGCGCTTCCCAGAAAACCCTCACAGGGACCCTCTCTTTCACTCTCAGAATGGCTTTGGGAGAGGGAAGGTCAGATTCGCAGATTCCTCCTTTTATTTTCTTCCCTCTGTGCCAAACTGGTGCCTGGCACATGATTAGACATGGCAGAGGATTGAGAAGCCAGCCTCCTCATTCAGTGTGCCAGTCCCTCGTTTATCTAAAAGGAATACACAACCAGAGAGCTAGTGGGGCAGTGAAACACTTCACACTCTCCCTATCTCTCTCTCTCTAACCTTGAGGCTTCCACCTGAGCCCTGCTTTCTGGCTTTTTATGACATCAGAGTCCTGGCCTCTGGCCCAGCCCTGCTCTGGAGCCCGCTGAGTCCCCACGTGGGTTTATGTGGAGGAGGCCTCCATGCTCTCTTGGATTGTCATATTGATCCTCCTGTCCTGTGTCCTGTGCAAATGGGTGGGTGTCCCTGGGTATCTTTAGAGGAGGGGTCAGTTCATCTTTAAAAAGATCTAAAAATCATTAAGTGTTGAGTAAATACTAAGGAGGATAATGTTGAGAAGACAAGAATTTGATTGAGAAACCCTGGTCCTTTCCTTTAACATCATACTTTATTTTGTTCCAAGAGCATTAATTTTAAAACCTCTGGCTTATTGCCACTGTTAACTTCCCCTATAAAAGAACATATAGTTGGCTCAGGGTGTAAGTAAAGAAAAACTATTTAAATAAAATTCAGGAAAACTTTTCTTAATGGGATTAGTATAAAAAATCCCTGGATATTTTCAAATACCACTTTGGAAAAGTAGAGACAAAGGAATTATGTTGTATACTAATCAGGTCCAGGGCTGAATCTAATATTTTATGAGATGTGTCTTCTGTTTTCTCTGAAATAGATTTAATAATTTTTAAGATTCAATAATTCTCTGTCTCCAAGAAATTCTATTTTTAGCATGGCTATGTCTCTCAATATTCTGTAAAAGAAGTAAGATTTTAGTTAGAAGTAAGATTTCAAATAGCCGGGCGTGGTGGCGCATGCTTGTAATCACAGTACTTTGGGAGGCAGAGACCGGAGGATCCGGGTTCGCGGTCAGCCTCAGCTCTCTCATTCTCTCTCCCTGTCTCTCTCTCGCTCTCTCTCTACGTAGTGAGGCCCTCCGCAACTTCGTGAGACCCGGTTTCAAAATAAAGTATAAAAAATAGGGCCGGGGGCGTAGCGCGGAGGTAGAACGCCCCTGCGTTCAATC
>PVJS01034598.1:0-21481 GCA_004027185.1 Glis glis
GCGCTACACCCCCGGCCCTATTTTTTTATACTTTATTTTGAAAACGGGTCTCATGAAGTTGCAGAGAGTCTCACTGGGAGGTGTGTGTGGGGAGAGAGAGAGAGAGAGAGAGAGAGAGAGAGAGAGAGCGCTGAGGCTGGCCGCGAACCCTGATCCTCCGGTCTCCACCTCCCAAAGTACTGGGATTACAAGCGTGCACCACCACGCCCGGCCGGGGGGTGCATCTTAAAGGTAGAGAGCCCCTGAGTTCTCTACGCCAATACCAAACCAAACCAAAACAAAAGAAAGAAGAGATAAAGAAATGAGAAGTTGTGCTGATAATGCAGAGTTCCCACATCCCTCCATACCCAGTCTCCTTTCATTAATGCCTTACATTAGGATGGTGTATTAGTCACAATTAATGGACCACATTCAATAAATTAATTATTATGAACTACAGTTTTCACTTTGTTCAGAATTCCTTAATTTTACCTAATGTTCTTTACCCAGGGTCCTACCTAGAACCCCACAGTAGATTTAGTCACCGTGTCTCCTTGGGCTCCCCCTGGCTGTGACAATTTCTCACTTTGCCTGTTTTTTAATGACCTTGAGAGTTTTGAGAAACACTGGTCAACTATTTTGTAGAATGTCCCTGAATTGGGAATTGTCTGACATTTTTTCTCAGGATGAATCTGAGATCATGAGTTTTGAGAGGGAGACTCCATCCATCAAGGGTACATGCTATCAACATGACATCACTGTTGGTATTGGCTTGATCACCTGGCCCCTCTAGGTAGTGTTTGTCATGTTGCTCTACTGTTCTCCCTCTCTCTCTCCTCTTTTCCTCTTTCCACACTGTGCTCTCAGGAAGGAAGTTGCTATGCACAATCCACAAATAAGAAGTAGGGAGTTATGCTCCCTGAGCAAGGAATAGCTACATAAATTATTTGGAATTCTTCTGCAGAGAGATTGGGATGTTCTCTTCCATTTATGTCTATCAGTATAGACTCATGATGTTTATTTTATTCTTTGGAGTATACTCCAATACTACTTGATTTATTTTGTTGCTCAAATTGTCCCAGTTTTGTCCATTGGGAGCTCTTCCCATTGGTTTATTGCACTTTATTTTTTGTACTGGGGATTGAACCCAGTGTTGTTTACCTTCGATGTGCATCCCCAGCCCTTTTATATTTTTTCTTTTGAAACAGGGTCTTGAAAGTTGCTGAGATTCTCGCTAAGTTCCTGAGGCTGACAATGAACCTGCGATCCTCCTGTCTCATGCTCCTAAGTACTGGGATTACAGGTGTGTGCCACTATGCCCAGTGGTTGATTGCACTTTTTTTTTTCTTTTGTGGAATTGAGGATGGAACCCAGGGGCACTCTACCTCCAAGCTATACTCCTAGCCCTATTTTTTATTCTTTCTTTATTATTATTATTATTTTTTTTTTTTGCAGTGCCAGGGATTGAACCCAAGGGCATTCTACCTCCGAGCTACACCCCCGGCCCTAGTTTTTTATACTTTATTTTGAAACAGGGTCTCACTAAGTTGTGGAGGGCCTCACTAAGTAGCTGAGGCTGATCGCTAACCCGGATCCTCCGGTCTCAGCCTCCCAAGTACTGGGATTACAAGCGTGTACCACCACGCCCAGCTATTCTTTATTTTTGAAACAAGGTCTCACTAAGTTGCGGAGGGCCTCACTAAGTAGCTGAGGCTGGCCACGAACCCAGATCCTCCTGTCTCAGCCTCCCAAGTACTGGGATTACAGGTGTGTGCCACCACGCCCAGTGGTTGATTGCACTTTTAACCTAACATATGTTCAGATGTCGTTCTATCTAAAAGCATGAAGCAGTCAGAAGAACTGAGGGTTTTTTTTTCTCTAACTCGACCACAAATTTTTATGTCACTGTGGTCAAATCTCAATGTCTCTCTCCTTTTCTTCACCTGTAACCCTGAAGTTAACACCATCTGCTTCTCTTCGTTTCTGCTGTGGCTGTGAAGCTACAGTGACAGGGTAGGTAGGAGAGGACTCTCCAAAGTGGAAAGCTAAAAATAAAAACATGCAAATTCAAGGCACTGTATGAAACCTCTAGTTCCCCTCTCCACTCACATTTTTAGAGCTCCACGGTTCAGATACTCAGCAAGTATTTTCATATCTTCTGAGTGAGTGAATGAATGAGGGAGGGAGGGAGGAATGAACGCATGCTTCCTGAGCTGGGACAGCAGAGATGAGCCATGGGAAGGGACGCAGCCTGGGCATCCCAGAATATACCGTCTCCAGTTCAGCTCATTTTCAGAGCAATTTCTCAGTTGGGCTCAAGATATGCAAATCCTGGGCTTGGGGGCAGCAGGGAAGCATAAGATCAAAGAATTTGCAACCTAGCATGACACTCCAGGCACACAAACATCTATTCATAGATGTATCTCATGGGTACCATAAATGCATCTCTGCTTCATTTTTTCCAGTAACTTGACTTAATCTCTATGAAAGTCTCCGTGCCTCTCCTTTCTACCCAATTCAATTCCAGGCTGTCTCAGCCATGCTCTTGGTCTTTCTCCCTCCCAACCTCCTCTCTGCTAGGACTGGGTCTGAGTTCTAAGCATCAGTTGCTGAGCAGGCATTAATCCTGCATCGCAACGTCATGCGCCCAGTACGCATTAGAGGTGGGGAAGGTATCAGATACCTGGGTGTCATCTGTCACCATGGTGCTGCCTTCTGCTTGATCCTCAGCTGTGGTTACCTGTCCATCTGCTTCATTGTGGCACAGACACTGTCAGGATCCACGGGTTGGCTCTCTTCATCCTTCTTGGAGAGACAGGGAAATGGGGAATTCTCTCACACTGCTTTGCTGCCTTGGGAAACTAACAGCGGAACAGTCTCTGTCGCCTGCTGTCAGGCCACGGAGGTGTGAGGAACATCTACACCATGCCTGGGCCCCCGACAGGAATGGGGGCAGGCTTCTCCGGGAATGCCATCGCCTTCTGACGCAGCGCTGGGGAGGAGGGCTCCTTCTCAGGTGCACCACCATCTGCCTTCCTGCTTTCTCTCCAGCCCTCTAATGCCCCTGGTCTTGGGAGATGGAGGTGGGTGGAGAGGAGACAGCTCAGCAAGTGTTCTGTTAAATCAGTACAGTTTACACCTGCACTGTGATGTTTATCTTAAGACTCAATAATTGATGATGTTGTTCCTGTTCATCGGTTCCATGTTGGACTCCCAAGACCTTATCTAGGGGTCTACATGCAGAGAGCTCTCAGGATGATAAGAGGCAGATATAGTAATTGTGTGACATACCAGAAGCAATGAAAGTAAAAAATGATATCTTCTCCCTTTAGGGACTTAGGGCCATGCGGAAGACAGGACAGAGGGGCAGTGGACCTCACGCATGCATCTCATCCATGCACCTAATTCAGTCTTCATAAACTTCTTTAGGCAGTGCGGGGTGTTGGGTAAAGGAACTGATTCCCATTTTCTATGTTGGATATCATCTGAGATTGAATGATAATAAGGCTTCAGGTTTGCTGAAGTCTCCACACTTGACCAAGCGTTTTGCATCCATCTCTTACTTCATTTGGTTATTATATTCCTGTAAGGAAAGAAGGTTTATGATCCCATTTTACAGATGAGGAATCCAAGGTTCAGAGAGGTTAAGGGATTTGGTCCAGGCAACCAGAGAACAACAACAATCACCAGAACTTCAAAAGTCTTCTGTTTCATAGCCAGGCGTGGTGGTGCACGCCTGGAATCTCAATACTTGGGAGGCCAAGACAGGAGGATTGCAAGGTTTGAGGCCAACCTCAGCAACTTAGCAAGGCCTTCAGCAACATAGTGGGACTGTGTTTCACAATGAAGAATAAAATAAAGCTGCTCAGAAGTAGAATGCCCCTGGGTTCAATCCCCGCTACCACAAAACAAACAAACAAACAAAAAAAAGTATTCTGTTTCTAAATACATTCTTGAAGTGTGTCTTACCACCTTCAGAGAAGGAAGAAATGGCATACAGGGAGCCCATCTCACTCCTAGAGCTTTAAGCGACTTGCTATGACATGACGATCCCAAGAGCATCTAATTCTTTTTTTTGCGGTACCGGGGATTGAACCCAGGGGCGTTCTACCTCCGCGCTACACCCCCGGCCCTATTTTTTATACTTTATTTTGAAACCGGGTCTCACAAAGTTGCGGAGGGCCCCACTAAGGAGAGAGAGAGAGAGAGAGAGAGAGAGAGAGAGAGACAGGGAGACAGAGAGAGAGAGAGAGCTGAGGCTGGCCACGAACCCGGATCCTCCGGTCTCTGCCTCCCAAAGTACTGGGATTACAAGCGTGCGCCACCACGCCCTGCTGCATCTAATTCTTTCACCTTAGTGAACTGCTGCCCTTCAGGTCTGCGGAGGAGGGGAGTATGATGTGGTGAAAGGGGTATGAGTTTAGGTACTGGTATTCCTTCCACAAACATTTATTGAATGTCTGTTAGTGTTGAGCGCTGTTCTAGATGCTAGGATGAGTTAGCACCAGGTTTTAGATGTTTACTGTCTAGGAAGGGAGACAAGAAGTGAGTAGGTGAAATAGCATCTTGTGTAAGTCTTAGCAGCCGATACAGAGTTCCATTTGGCTTGAAGGAGAGATTGGTCAGTCCTGGGGAGGAGAGGTGGGAGTCTAAGAGAAGAGGTGACTCTTGGGATGAGTCTAAAGATGATTTTTCCCCCAGGTGAATGAGGGGAAGGGCAGTTGAGGGAGAGGAGGTGTCATGAGGCAAGGTCCTGGGGCATAGAATGACATGAACTATTTCAGGAAATGCACGTCCATGTAACCAAATCCTTATGTGTGGAAAGGGATGAAGATAGAGATAAGACTGAAGAACCTGGAGAGAAGTTGGACCACAGAGACCCTTGCAAGCCGTGCTGAGGGCTTAGAATTTCCCTCTAAGACCATGCTGAGCTGGACAGTATGGTAGCCACTAGCCCCATGGCACTGGAGAGCATTTGAAATGTGGTTAGTATGGTGGGAATTTAACCTTTAGTAGATTTTTTTTTTTTTTGCGGTACCGGGGGTTGAACGCAGGGGCGTTCTACCTCCGAGCTACACCCCCAGCCCTATTTTTTATACTTTATTTTGAAACCGGGTCTCACGAAGTTGCGGAGGGCCTCACTAAGGAGAGAGAGCGAGAGAGAGAGAGAGAGAGAGAGAGCGAGCTGAGGCTGGCCGCGAACCTGGATCCTCCGGTCTCCGCCTCCCAAAGTACTGGGATTACAAGCGTGCACCACCATGCCCAGCTAACCTTTAGTAGATTTTAAAAGTGGTATTCAATTCAGTTGTTGTAAAACATTTAAGTATGTTTGGGACAATTTGGATAGGTACATCTACTCTTTCAATTCATTGCAAATTTTATGAAATCTAACATTTTTCTTTTTGTGTGTATGTGCTAATGGTTAAACCCAGAGGTATTCTATGTGCAAGCTATACCCCAAGCCTTTTTATTTTTTATTTTGAAACAGGGTCTCGCTAAGTTGTTGAAAGTCTTGCTAAGTTGCTGAGGCTGGCCTGGAACCTGTGATCTTCCTATCTCAGCTTCCCAAGTACTGGGATTATAGGTGTGCACCATCACACTTGGCTTTAATAGCTGACATTTTAGCAAGCCCTCCAAGTGATTCTGATGCATACTCTAAATTAATCTTCCTGGATATTTCTCTAATTATCCCATTCCTGAAGCTCTTGTCTTAAGAACTTCATCATCTCACACCTGAACTCTTGCAATCATTTCCCAAAGAGTATACTTTTCCCCAGCTTTGTATCTCTCTAAACTAACCTTCTCTTTCCTAACAGAATGTTCTCTCTAGAATGCAAAGCTGATCATGTCTCTATGCTACATGAAATTCCTCAGTATCACCCCAATGCACAGGTAGAACTACCCAGTAGAAATATAATGTTTTTCTACTAGAAAAACTAAAAAGTAAAAAGAAGCCGGGTATGGTGGCACACACCTGTAATCCCAGTACTTGGGAGGCCAAGAAAGGAGGATCATAAGTTCGAGGCCAGCCTTAGCAAATTAGCAATGTCCTCAGCAACTTAGCAAGACCCTATTTCAAAATTAAAAATTAAAAAAATTGACCGGGGGTATAGCTCAGAGGTAGAATGCCCCTGGGTTTAATCCCCAGTACCCAAAAAATAAAAAATAAAGTAATCGAACCCAATGTACCAAAAATATTATCATTTCAACCTGCAATCAATATAAAGTCATTAATAATTTACATTCTTTTTTTCATGCCAAGCTTTGAAATCTGGTGTATATTTTCACACTTACACTACATCTTAATTCAGATGTTAAATTTTCACTGGAATGACTTGATTTGTATTTAGATTTCATAACATTTACAATTTAAATGTCTGAAAGTTAAAAATTAAATTCCTTCACACTAGCCATATTTCAAATTCTCTGTAATCACATGAAGCTTGTGGCTACCATATTGCTGGGGTTTCTGCTGTAGCCATACAGGTAGAGATGGGAAGAGGAGCTTGTTTGGGATAAAATGAGATGGTTTCAGTTTGGGAAATATTGAGGTTGAGGTTCCTTTGGGACCCCAGGTGGAAATATCTAGTGGGTAGTTGGATATGTATGATTTTAGAACTCAGAAAAGAGACTGAATTGTAATTAACAACTTGGAAATCATCAGAATATTGTTTGCAATAAAGGCCAACTTTAATGGGAGTGAGATTGCCCAGAGAGACAGTGGGAACGGAGAAGACACCCAAGGATATATTCCCATAGATAAAGCTCAGTTTTGATCAAAATCATCTATGTTCAAGAAAAATAAAATAGGCATGAATTTCCACTTGTCATTTTTTTTTTTTTTGGCGGTACCGAGAATTGAACCTAGGGGCATTCTACCTCCGGGCTATACCCCCAGCCCTATTTTTTAATCTTTATTTTGAGATAGGGTCTCACTAAGTTGCAGAGGGCCTCACTAAGTAGCTGAGGCTGGCTGCAAACCCAGATCCTCCGGTCTCAGCCTCCCAAGTACTGGGATTACAAGCATGTATCACCACGCCCGGCTTCCACTTGTCATTTTTAACCATGTGCCTCTTGTGTTTGGTCACAGTGACCTGGGATTAGGTAAGTATTTCATAGGGCTTCAAAATCCTTCTTAGGAGTCTAATCACCAGTTACCTATGTTTCACAAAATAAATTAAACAAAGATTTCATTTTTGAATTTGATCATTAATAAATTTTGGGAGGTAAATTGCAAAAAAATTTCCTGAACTTCAATTTCTTCATCTACTAAAATTGGGGTACCTATACCTCTCTCACAGAGTTGCTGGGAAAATAGGGATAATGTATACTAAGCATTGCACCTGACAGCTACACAGTAGCATCTCAATCAGGATAATTATCATGACTGCCCCGAGACCACCTGCTAGGTGAGGCTGCTTCTCTAACTAGACTTTATTGGATGGGGGCCAAGAAAAGTCTCCCTTCACATGGAATCCTGATCGATGCAAAGAACGATTTAAAGAATCAAAAATAGCTGGGCATAGTGACACAAGCCTGTAATCCCAGTACTTGAAAGACTGAGACAGGAGGATCGCAGGTTCAAGGCCAGCTTCAGCAATGTAGCGAGGCCCTCCACAACTTAGTGAGACCCTGTTTCAAAAATGAAAAATAAAATAGGGCTGGGGGTGTAGCTCAGACGTAGACTCCCCCTGGGTTCAATTCCCGGTACCAAAGAAAAAAGAATAAAAAACAGCAGTAATAGTTTCTATATTTTAAAAATTGCACATTCCCTTAATGAAGGGAATTTCTACCATCGATCACATTAACATATGAGAATATACTAATGTCAATCTTAGTTCTATGTGTTGGGGGAGGGGAGGGGGGCACCAAGTGGTATGTGCATGTATGTTAATATCAATTTTATTTCCATTGTAATGTGAGACTATAATGCACCAATAAAAGCACATTAAAATTGCACATTCATAACTTAGAGGAGAAAATAA
This sequence comes from Glis glis, assembly GCA_004027185.1. Taxonomy (NCBI): domain Eukaryota; kingdom Metazoa; phylum Chordata; class Mammalia; order Rodentia; family Gliridae; genus Glis; species Glis glis. Next base: position 7,965 of record PVJS01034598.1, read on the forward strand.
TTATTTAGAGCAATGTGTGTTGTCCATTATTTTGTTGTGTCTTTATAACAAATGAATTGGAAAGAAAATAGCCTTCGTATGTGCTAGGCAGGCTGAATATATGATTTCATTTAAATTATCAATGTAATATCTTTAAAGAAGGCCCCAGTGAATTGCTGTAAGTGTTTTATTGGGGTAAGCTGGGTCCCTCTGATCCCAACCAGGACCCTTGCTAAGCTCAGCAAAAAGCGGATCATCACAGAGGGCTTGCGACCCTGTGTTTAGAGCAAGTGATGACTGGCCTCTGTCCGGGCTCCATCGATGGGCAGAGCAGAGCCATGTAGACCGCACGGCCTCTTTTGTTCATTTAATCCATTTTCTCTATTACCCTCTCCTGTTCTCATTTTCTTCGGGGGCCTCAGCACTTCCTTTGATTTGCCTGCTATTTTTCACCAAACAAAACCCTTCTCTACCTGAGAAAATCCTCCTCCTATTACCTTTAATCTGAGTATCAATTTCAGCATCTTAACCAGAGAGCCGTATCTGGTCCAGCTGCTTTGATTTAGAGGAGGTCTGGGAAGAGATAAAATTAAATTTGTGAGGCTTGGCTGACATCTCTCTCAGTCCTCCTGGACTTTTATTTCCAGAGATTTCTCACCTCTCTCCAGGTCCTGGTGTGCTAATGAAATAGATATTCTTTTTCTGTTGCTACTGGGCACAGAGTGAGGCCCAAATGCATTTCCTAATGGTTTGTTTTTCCAACTGAGCTGAACAGAATCAAAGCCACAAACCACCAACTAGGGCCCGAGACATCGAAAAGAACAGAGGAAGCCATTTACAATGCTAAAAATAAAATCAAATCAGAAGCCAGTGGGATTCTCTGCCGTGATTTTATTAAGGAGTGGAAAGAGATCATTTTATATGCACATGAATGTATATCATATCATTAACAAATATTGTTATATTAAGTTATTTACCAAACAACCAGCTATTTTGGTGCTACTATTTTTCTTTCTTTCTTTCTTTCTTTCTTTCTTTCTTTCTTTCTTTCTTTCTTTCTTTCCTTCCTTCCTTCCTTCCTTCTTTCTTTCTTTTGGCGGTACTTGGGATTGAACCCAGGGGCATTCTACCTCTGGGCTACACCCCCAGCCCTATTTTTTTATTCTTTATTTTGAAACAGGGTCTCACTAAGTTGTGGAGACCTCACTAAGTAGCTGAGGCTGGCCGCGAACCCGGATCCTCTGGTCTCAGCCTCCCAAGTACTGGGATTACAAGTGTGCGCCACCACGCCCGGCTTCTTTCTTTTTTATTTTTTTGGTGGTATTGGGGATTGAACCCAGGGCCATTCTACTTCCAAGCTGCACCCCCAGCCCTTTTTATTTTTTGTTTCTAAACAGGGTATCACTAGGTTGCTGAGAGTCTCACTAAATTGCCGAGGCTGGTCTCGAGCCTGCAATCCTCCTGTCTCAGCCTCCAAAGTACTGGGATTACAGGCATGTGCCACCATGCCCAGCTAGTGTTATTTTTAAATGCATATCATCTAACCAAATCCTTACTCCTTCCCTTCCTCCAATTCCTGCCACTCTGCCACCAAGAACCCACTATTCATCAGCAAACTCACCTATATCCCCAAACACTTCTCTGAGTCTTTCCCCATACCTCTTGCCTTAGCTGAAATCCAAGGTAACTGCAGGGCCTCTGCTAGGGTCTGAGTGCTTGTGTCCTCTACCATTCATGTGTTAAAATCCTGGCCCCCATGGTAATAGTATTAAGAGATCTGGCCTTTGGATGGTTGTTAAATAATAAGAGCCGAATCCTCATGAATGATACCAGGGCGCTTACAGGAGAAGCTGGAGGGAGCTTGTTTCTGCCTTCCACCAGACACAGAGAGAAGACACCCCCATCCATGAGGAACAGGCTCTTACCAGACACCGAATCTGCTGGTGCCTTGATCTTGAGCTGCCCAGCCTCTCGAACTGTGAAAAACAATCCCCTGTGGTTTATGAGCCACTCAGTGCATGGCGTTTTGTTATAGCAGCCCAAAGGGACTAAGACATCCTCTCACTGTCCTGCAGCGTAAGGTCAGATGGCAAGATAGGGATCCTCCCCTGTCATCACTGCTCCTGCCAGACAATTATTTCTCTACCTTCTTATTAAAACAAGGCTAAAACAAATAAGCCACCACAACAATAAACCCAGCTCCTCCGAAGCTCCTGCTGGCCTGCATTGCCGCCCTCTCCTCTTCAATGATCAGCCTCCCTCCCTCACTGAAGAATTTAGGGCCTGGTTCATGGGCTTTGTCTCTGGCAAGCCACGCTGTCAATCTTAATAACTTTTCTGCAGGGAAGCTGTTTCGCCAACACCTTGAGCATTAACTCGGTGACCTTCTCACCTCCATCTCAGCTCACACACTCATGATCACTCCCTGGGTCTTGTCATCTCCAATACAGGCACTCTGCCCAAACCATGATTTTGCACATCTAATTTTAGACCATATCTTCCTATCTTGCCAGGAATTCCTTTTTTAACAATATATATATAATTCTTTTTCTTTTTTTTAATTTTTTATTGTTAGCCGGGTGTGGTGGCACACACTTGTAATCCCAGTACTTGGGAGGCTGAGACCGGAGGATCAGGGTTAACGGCCAGCCTCAGCTACTTAGTGAGGCCCTCTGCAACTTAGCGAGACCCTGTTTCAAAATAAAGAATAAAAAATAGGACTGGGGGTGGAGCTCAGAGGTAGAATGCCCCTGGGTTCAATCCCCAGTACTGCAAAAAAAAAAAGACTATCTTAGGAATTTTCCATGGATTCGCTCATTTATCCCTACAACAATCAAACAGTAACCGAGGGAGCTACAATTAGTTTAGCAACTCGTTCCAAGTAACATAGCTCGCAAGTGGCAGAATAGGTATGACTTGCATCTAGGTCGGTGAGGCTGGAGCTCTTGCTCTGAAGCCCTATGTTATATGCAAAGAGCTACGTGGGTGCAGAAAGATGGATTAAGGGGTGGGGCTTCTGGGATGAGGACATAGCTCAGTGGGCCTTCTTCCCAGCAAAATAACAAATAAACCAAAGAAAATTATTCAAAACATCTACCATTTAAAGCATCCTAAGGACAAGTATCCTAAGGGAAGTATCCTAAGGACATACAGCAAAGGAGAAACACTCCTTCAAGGAAACATATCAGTTGGGTGTGGTGACGCATGCCCGTAATCCCAGTACTTGGGAGGCTGAGACAGGAGGATTGCAGGTTGGAAGTCAGCCTCAGCAACTTAGCAATATCCTGTTTCCAAATAAGAAAAAGAGCTGGGGGGTGTAGCTCGGAGGTAGAATGCCCCTGGGCTCAATCCCTAGCACCACAGAAAGAAAGAAAGGAAAGAAAGAAAGAAAGAAAGAAAGGAAGGAAGGAAGGAAGGAAGGAAGGAAGGAAGGAAGGAAAGAAAGAAAGAAGAAAGAAAGAAAGAAAGAAAGAAAGAAAGAAAGAAAGAAAGAGGAAGGAAGGAAGGAAGGAAGGAAGGAAGGAAGGAAGGAAGGAAATGTATAAAACATCAACAATAGCATCGAGAGTCCGGCATTTGAGTCGTGATCTGCTCCCTGACCCTCCTGGTGGCTCCCTGTTATGCACGCTCTACCTGGGGCACGAGCAGCCAGGAAGACAGAACTCCATCTCTTCCAGATCCCTGTATGTGGCTATGGATTCACCTCCAAAGACTGGGATGCTGGTGTTTCTCACCCTCCACCACGCCCTGGTTTGCAGAAATTCTAGTCCCGAGAGGCAGACCAAGAGGACCAGCTCTCAGCCAGCCCAGATTGTAGGATGGAAGCTTTACCACCCTACAATCCACGGGACGGATTGACCATACATCAGCTCATCTGCAAGGCAGATACTGCACGCTAGACGCAGTCAGATGAGAAAGCGAAGGGTGTCATGCTCCCCTCTCCCTGCACCCCCTCACAGGGCGGGGATGTCACTCTGGGAAAAGAGGACCTTGGCTCTAACTCCAGGAGTACACACGGGTTCAGGCAATGGGACAGACAGGCCATGGTGGCAGGGGAGATCTCTGCTGCTCTGCTAGAAGAGACTGTCTTTATGTGGAACAAATAGTGGAGAACTCTACATGTGAGGGCATTGTGGGAAAGAATGGTGATCTTGGGGAGAGAGCAATTCAGAGAAGGCTGGTATCTGAAGGATGCATACAAAATGGCAGAGGAAGCCAGGTGTGGTGGTGCACACCTGTAATCCTAGTATTTGGGAGACTGAGACAGGAGGATCACAGGTTCAAGGCCAGCCTCAGCATTGTAGTGAGACTCTAGGCAACCTAGCAAGACCCTGTTTGCAAACAAAGAATAAAAATAGAAAGAGCTGGGGGTGTAGCTCGGAGATAGAATGCCTCTGGGTTCAATCCCCAATACCACAAAAACAAACAAAAAAATGGCAGGCAGAGAAGCGGAAAGTTGAACAGAGGGAACCAGGGAAAGAGACATCCATGAAGATCGCCCGACGATCACGGTCAACTCCGAGGGTCGGAAAGGCTGTGCCCACTCAGGAACAATCAGAGCAGAATACGGGGCAGCCTTGAACCCATTCTCAAGTCACCCAGACCCATCCTCATGGAGTGGAAACTTTATTGGCATAAAGGGCTTCAACACAACCTCTGATCAAAAGCTGCCTGAGCGGCAAGCTATGCTGACTCAGGAGCAATTCCTAGAAAGCTAGACTTAAAAATAAATTCACAGTCATCTCTCGCAGCCTGGAAAACTATGTGTGTGCCCAAGGCTGTGCCCTCAAAGGAGGACTCAGAGAGGGAACCACCGAACCATGGGCTCCTGGCTGAACAGGGAACAAAAATAGGAAGGCCCCCTGTGCTCTGATAACAGCCTCCACCTTGCATGGCTAAGGGGGCTTAAACGCCATTGCTGACTAATCAGTGGCTCATGCTGATCTGGGGGCAATCCCTATTTAGCTAGGTCAAAAGACAAAAAAGAAGGGGGAAAGAAATCTGAGCAGAGACGTGAAAGGCTACACACAGTAGGTAAAATAGACTTTGCAGAATTGCTTCAGCCTAGCTACTAAACAAACAACAACCCCAAAAGATCAGTATTCGAAACTACTACAAGGTATTATCCCAAATGTCCAGTTTCCAAAAGAGATTGTGAGACACAGGCAAGAAGCAAGGAAATATGATCCAGGTGCAAGAAACAAGAAAAAGCAAGCAACCGAAACTGCTTTTGAGAAGGTCCAGATATTGTACTTAGCAAAGATCTTGAGGCAACTACTGTGATATTCAAAGAACTAAAGGAAAATATGCTTATGGAAATAAAGGCATGATGAAAATATCTCAACAAATATCAGTACAGAGACAGAAATTATTTTTAAAAAAAACAAGCAGAAATTTTGGAGTTGAAAACTATAATAAATAAGCCAGGTATAGTGGTACATGCCTGTAATCCCAGTACTTGGGAGGCTGAGACAGGAGGATCGCAGGTTCGAGGCCAGCCTCAGCTATTTAGTGAGGCCCTCAGCAACTTAGTAAGACCCTGTTTCAAAATAAAAACCATAAAATAGGGCAATAGTGTGTAGCTCAGAGGTATAATGCCCCTGGATTCAATCCTCAGTACCGAGAAGAAAAGAAAAGAAAAGAAAAAAAGAAAAGAAAAGAAAAGAAAAGAAAAGAAAAGAAAAGAAAAGAAAAATATAACAAACAAAAGGAATAACTCACTGGAGAGGTTCAGTGGCAGATGTGAACTAGTAGCAGGGGCATGGCTGTATTAATGATACATGCTACAACATGGATGAACCTAGTAGGGCGCAGTGACACACACCTGTAATCCCAGTACTTGGGGGGCTGATACAGAAGGGTTCCAGGTTCCAGGCCAGCCTCAGCAACTAAGCGAGACCTTCAGCAACTTAGCAAGACTCCGTTTCAAAACAAAACAAACAAAAACAAAACAAAACAAAAAAATAGAAAAGGGCTGGTGTGTAACTCTGAGGTAGAATGCCCCTAGGTTCAATCCTCAGTATGAAAACAAAAACAAATAAACAAAAAAAACCATGGAAAAACCTTAAAAACATCATGCTAAGGGAAAGAAGCCAGTCACAAAAGATCATATGTTGAATGAAATCTATCTATATGTAATATCCAGAATAGAGAAATCTACAGAGACAGAGAGTAGATTAGTAGTTGTCTAGGGATGGGGCGAGGTAGGATGGGAGAATGACTATTGATGGGGATGGGACTTGTTTTGGAGAGAGGGGAATGAAAATGTTCTAAAATGAGATCGTGGTGAGAGTAGACGCACTATGAAGATACTAAAACCATCGGATTATACACTTTTAATGGGCAAATGTGTGATTTTGAATCCTATCTTAATGAAGCATTTTTTCAAAACATGAAGTAGACAGGATCCTGGCCCTGGAGAAGCCTACAAGCACAATACGCCTCCAGCAGTCTTTGCAAAATAGACCAGAAATCTAGGCAGAAGCTATAGCGTAATGCTCTGGGGGAAGCATTAGGAATTCTAAACACCTGCTAAACTTTCTGAACACAGTCCTCTTTTAATTGAGGATGCATTGTACTTTGAACAAACCATCCCTACTGCCTTCACATAGAGGCCAGTTTAGAGAAAGAGACAATGCAAAAATTGGGGGGAAAGGAGAAGGAGTTGGAGCAGTATAGCTGCAGTTCTGCTCTAAGAACTGACTTTGAGCCGGGTGTGGTGGCACACACCTGTAATCCCAGTACTTGGGAGGCGGAGACCAGAGGATCCAGGTTCGCAGCCAGCCTCAGCTACTTAGTGAGGCCCTCCGCAACTTCATGAGACCTGGTTTCAAAATAAAGGATAAAAAATAGGGCCAGGGGTGTAGCTCAGAGGTAAAATGCTCCTGGGTTCAATCCCCGGTACCTCAAAAAAAAAAAAAAAAAAGAACTGACTTTGAAGCCCAGCATGATGGTGCATTCCTGTCATCCCAGTACTTGGGAGGCTGAGACAGGAAGATCGCAGGTTCGAGGACAGCCTCATCAACTTAGCAAGACCCTCAGCAACTTAGTGAGATGCTGTTACAAAATACAAAAACAAACAAAATAGAACTGGGGGTATAACTAGGAAATAGAGCACCCTTGGGTTCAATCCCCAGTACCACACACACACACAAAAGAGAGAGTTGCATTCTCTTGAAAGTGGGACATAGTGAACCCAGAAACCCTGAGCAACACATACAGCATCCTTACTCCTCCTGCTCTCCGATCTCCCATAGAGGCCTCCCATTGGCTGGACCCAATATGAACTCAGAGGGCAGATGAGTCAGGCAATGCTTGTGAATCAGCTTCCTGGAGCAGATTTGTATGCACGAAAGAAAGATGCACAACACAGGATAACATAAGAAGTCTCCAGAGAGGCAGGGGTAAAACCTGGAGGGAGAGAAGAGTGGGGAGAACTAGTGTAAGTCCCAGAGTCCAAGAACTAAAAGCTCTGATGTTCAAGGTAGAGAGAAGATGCCTGCCCCAGCTCAAGAAGAAAGAGAGAATTCACCCTTCTCCCACGTTTTTGTTCTATTCAGGCCCTTAATGAGGGTAGATATTCTTTAGTTGCCTACTGATTCGTGCTAATCTCTTCCAGAAACACCCTTCTAGACACACCCAGAAATTATGTTCTACCAGCTATCTAGGCTTCCCTTAGCCCAGCCAAGTTGACACATACCATCAGTCGTCACGGAGATGGAGCTGACTGCAGAGCTGTCGCAGGAATCCTTGGCATCGTGATGCACCCATTTGAAGTGATTTGTCTTTAATTTAGAGTGACAGCGATTTGTTCCATTTTGTGGTTTTCTATAGCCCTTCCCAGAAGTGCTGGCACAGGAACTGTTCATTTTGTGAGGTAATTGTGATCAAAGGAGAGAAGGACAAAATGGCTAAAGGTCGTGGCAAAGGAATGAATGATACTGATAAGCCATGAACTATTGGCCATTAGCTATCAACGATGGCAAGGGAGGGCAAAAGAAAAAAAAAGTAGCTCAACTAATAGATTGGAGATTTCCAAGAGGATTAAAAAATTCCTGGCAAATCTACTACTCTGACAGAGGATTAATATCCAGAATATATAAAGAACCCAAAAAACCGAACACCAAGTAAATAATAAATAAATAAATAAATAAATAACCAAAACCAAACCGATCAATAAATGGGCAATTGAGCTGGGTGTGGTGGCGCACACCTGTTATCCCAATACTTAGGAGGCTAAGACAGGAGGATCGCAGGTTCAAAGCCAGCCTCGGCAACTTAGCAAGGTTCTCAGCAACCTAGTGAGACCCTGTTTCCAAATAAGAAACAAAAAATGGACTGGGGGTGTAGAATGCCTCTGGGTTCAATCCCCAGTGTAACACACACACACACACACACACACACACACACACACACACTAAAATAAATGGGCAATTGAACTAAATAGACATTTCTCAAAAGAAGAAATACAAATGGGCAACAAATATACGAACAAATGTTCAACACCCTTAGCAATCAGGGAAATGAAACTTGAAACTACACTGAGATGCCATTTCACTCCTGTTAGAATGACAGTCATCAAGAGTACAAATGATAATAAATGCTCCTGAGGATGTAAGAGGAACACTTAGAGATTGTTGGTGAGCGTGTTAATTAGTACAACCATTATGGAGACCAGTATGAAGGTTCCTCAAAACACTAATAATGGAACTACCATATGACCCAGCTACACTATTCCTTGGTATCTTTCCAGATAATTAAAGTCAGAATAGTTGTACATGCAAACCATGTTTATAGTAGCCCGATTCATAATTGCCAAGTTATGCAAGAAAACATAATTAACAAATACAATGAAGTTTTACTCAGCCATGAAGAACAGAGTGATGTCACTTGAAGGAAAAAAAAAATGGATGGAACTGGAGAACATCACGCTAAGTAAGATAAGCCAGACTCGGAAAATCAAGGGTCATATGTTTTCTCTCATATGTGGAAGCTAGAGAGAAAATAGGAAGCATAAGGGACTTTAGATAAATGAGGAGAGAGACCAGTAGAATAGTGGAAGGGGGTCCGGGGAGGGAGGCAGGGAGGGAAAGGGGAAGTCTGGGGAATTAAACAGACTTACTAACATTATGTGCATTTATGAATCTCGCTATCATGTACAATTACAATACAGCAATTTTTTTTTTTTTTTTGCCGCACTGGGGATTGAACCCAGGGGCATTCTACAGAACTCCGAGCTCCACCCCCAGCCCTATTTTTTATTCTTTATTTTGAAACAGGGTCTCGCTAAGTTGCGGAGGGCCTCACTAAGTACTGAGGCTGGCCGCGAACCCGGATCCTCCGGTCTCAGCCTCCCAAGTACTGGGATTACAAGCTCCTAAAATAGTCTTTGGCTCAGAGTTCAGCACCCACTAAATGATGGCTGTCATGTTCATCTTGGTAACTTCTGCCTGGTGACAGACTGCCACAAGGGGGCATCCAGAATCAGGTGTCCTGATAACTCCAGGGGTTCAGTTAGGCCCAATGGATGGTGATTTCTGTAGTCTAACAGTTATATTAGGAACCTACCCAGAGGTGGACATTTTTTTTTTCAGACAACAGAAGATGGAAGTTGAAATCGTTTCCTAAATATCACCACAGCATTTTCCACAGAAAATAGAAATTCAGGACCCTTCCTAACTATCGTCGGGACATTTCCCCAAACTGGAAACTTAGCTATGCACAAGGAAGTATGCTTTGAAAGGGAACGTCTTGTTCAGTTTGAAGGTGTTATTGTGTGCAATGTCCTATTCAAGGACTTGGGAGGATGCAAAGTTTCCCTTAAGGAGCAATCGAATATAGTAAGCTGTCATTGACTTCCTGAGTGCCAGCTACGACGCACTAAGGATTCTAAACAGTCAACTGCCTAAGGCAGCATCCCTCTCTTTCTTTCTGATTGAAGAGGGCTCCCAGAGGCTGGGTTGGGGGTGTGATCTGTGTCCAGAAGATGATGAAAAGTCAGCAAATATTCTAGAGCAGGGAGGGGTAACTTAATGAAAAAGGCACTTAGCATGATTTCTTTAGAGTAGAGTACAAGGAGAGAAGAGTAGCAGAAGTCAAGGATGCTCCTGGTACTATTGGAATAGATGAGCACAAAGTCAAACTTTGTTAAAGCAGAAAATCATAGCAAAACTAAATTTTATTCTTTATTTGGAAACAGGGTCTCACTATGTTGCGGAGGGCCTCACTAAGTAGCTGAGGCTGGCCACGAACCCGGATCCTCCTGTCTCAGCCTCCCAAGTACTGGGATTACAAGCGTGTGCCACCACGCCCGGCTTGCAAAACTAAATTTTAAAGAAACCATAATAGTTGGTGGTACACACCTATAATCCTCGTACTTGGGAGGCTGAGACAGGAGGATTGCAGGTTTGAAGACAGCCTCAGCAACTTAGCGAGACCCTGTTTAAAATTTAAAAATAAAAAGGGCCAGGAGTGTAGCTCAAAGATAGAATACCCCTAGGTTCAATACTATCCCCCCAAAAAAGAAATAAAGATGGAAAAAATATCATAATAGTTGAGAGAAATAAAAATGAAGCTATTATACAGGTGTTCTTAAAATCATATAAGAAAAAAATTACAAACAAAAATGTATTCATATTACATTTTATATTTACCTATGTAGTTACTTTTATTTATGTCCTTTATTTCTTCATGAATGTTTATTCTATTTTCTAGTGTCTTTTCATGTCAGCTTGGACTTCCTGTAGTATTTTGTAGGGCAGATCTGCTAGTGACAAATTCTCTCATTAAAAAAAAAATCTGGTAACATATTGATTTCTCCCTTCCCCTCTTTCTTTCTTCCTTTGATTCTTTCTTTCTTTCTTTCTTTCTTTCTTTCTTTCTTTCATCCTTTCTTTCTTCTTTCTTTCTGTTTTGGTACTGCGGATTGAACTCAGAGGTGTTCTACCTTCTAGCTACACCCTCTACTCTTTTTATTTCTTATTTTTTTTATTATTGAAACAGGGCCTAAGTTGCTGAGGTTGGCCTCGAACCTGTGATTCTCCTGTCTCAGCCTCCCAAGTACTGGAATTACAGGCTTGCACCACCACTCTCGGCTCTCCCTCGTTTTTGAATGACAATTCTGGAAACAGAATTGTTTATTGACAGTTATTTTTTTCTTTTAGCACTCTGAATATGGCCTCTGTGGATTCTGATAAGAAATCAGCTGTTAATGGAATGGCAGATCTCTCGTACTTCACGAGTTGCTTCTATTTTGCTGCTTTAAGGATTCTGTCATTTGACAGTGTGATTATAATTTGTCTATGCGTGGCTCTCTTTGCATTTATCCTACTTGGTGTTCATTCAGCTTCTTGACTGTGTATGTTAGTTGTTTCCATCACATTTGGAAGTCTTACATGCACCATTGTTTATATTTTTGTGCTGGGGATTGAACCCAGGGCTTCGCATGTGCTAACCATGCGCTGTACCCAACCCTTCACCATTCATTTTTCAAAGATTCTTTATGCCCCGTTTTCCCTCTCCTCTCCTTTTAGAACTCTTATTATGCATATATTGGTATACTCAGTGGTATCTCACGAGTCTCTGGAGGCTCATTTATTTTCTGATTTCTTTTTTCTTTTTGTTCTTTAGACTGCATAAACATACTGGACCCACCTTTGAATTTCTTTTTTTTTTTTTTCTGTGGTACCGGGGATTGAACCCAGGGGCATTCTACCTCCGCGCTACACCCCCGGCCCTATTTTTTATACTTTATTTTGAAACCGGGTCTCAGGAAGTTGCGGAGGGCCTCACTAAGTAGAGAGAGAGAGAGACAGGGAGAGAAAGAGAAAGAGAGAGCTGAGGCTGGCCGCGAACCCGGATCCTCCGGTCTCTGCCTCCCAAAGTACTGGGATTACAAGCGTGCACCACCACACCCGGCTCCACCTTTGAATTTCTTGATTCATTTCAGCCATCATACTTTTCAACTCTAGAGTTTCTATTTAATTCTTTGTGTGTGTGTGTGTGTGTAACTGTGGATTGAACTCAGAGGGCATTCTACCTCTGAGCTATACCCAGCCCTTTTTGTTTTTTGTTTTGAAACAGGGCCTCACTAGGTTGCTGAGAGTCTTGCTAAGTTGCTGAGGCTGGCCTCAAACCTATGATCCTCCCGTCTCAGCCTCCCAAGTACTGGGATTATAGGAACATGCCACCAAACCTGGCTATTTAATTCTTTTTATCATTTCTCTCTATTGTTATTATTTATGTGATGAGGCTTTAACTCATACTTTCCTTTTGTTCTCTACATTTGGTTTCCTTTAGTTCTTTGAACATATTAATAATAGCTGATTTGAAGTCTTTGTCTAACACTTGGACTTCCTCAGAGACAAGTCTCCATTGACTACTTTTTTGCTATATATGGGCCATAATTTCCTTGTCTCATAATTTGTTGTTGTTGTTGAAAACTGGATATTATGAATGACATAGTGTGGCTTTCCTAGAAATCAGGTCCCCCTTCCTCTCCACCCTGCCCCTTTTTGGAAAATGGGGCAACATTAATCTATCCTTAATGTTACAGCCCACACTGGTCTATCCTCAATGTTATAGCCCCTCTTCCATTTCTCCTCATTTCACAAAGGACAATAACAACTGTATGAAAATTAACTCAGTAGCCTTAGCTATCTTGTTGCAGTAGATGGTCATCAAATCCTTTGGCAAGCTACTTAATATCTTTGAGGTTTCTCATTCATAAAATCAAGTGATGGCTCTTGCAGTATTTGTATGAACGAAAACAAATGTGCAGCAAATACCCCACAAGAGGGTCAACAAAGGAATTCCATTCCCTGTGACTCTCTTTCTCGGAGAAATTTCTCATCATTACCACCAGATGGCGCCCACGAGCAGAGCTGCCCTTCCCAAAGGATTTTATTCCCACCCTTTGGTGGCTAGGTAGTTATCTTCCTGTCAGGGCTCAGGCTGGCATTTAAAATCCAGTGTGGCACACAGACTTTGTTTTCGATCCATCTGCTCCATGAAGAGCTGTGAAACTCAGAATTACCTATTTCTAGCCAGACACCCCTTTCTCCTATAGGATTTGTCAGATGATAAAACTGTGATGTTAACCGTGCAGCTGGGTGCTCAAAAGAAATCAAGCAACACTTGATTAGTAATCTGTTAGCCAGGCATGGTGACACAGGCTTGTAATCCTCGTATTTGGGAGGATGAGACAGGAGGATTGCCTGTTTGAGGCCAGCCTCAGCAATGTAGTGAGATTCTCAGTAACCTAGCGAGACCCTGTTTCAAAACAAAACCAAAAAGACTGGGAGTGTAGTCTGGAGAAAGAATGCCCCTGGGTTCAATCGCCAGTACCAAAAAAAAAAAAATTAGCATTCTGTTTTTTTGTATGCTTGCCCGTATTATAAGTTAGAGAGACTGAAAAGAGTTCAGAGACTCAAAGTCCAGTCTTTGTGGGTTTGAATCTCAGTATGAGTGTCAATGGAGCAACCCTGGGCAAATTATTTGGTCTCTCTGAACCTCACTTTCTTTCTTTTTTTTTTTTTTTT
>PVJS01034599.1:0-21477 GCA_004027185.1 Glis glis
TCCACCATCTCCCAGGAGGCCATTCAGCTTCGATGGACTAATCCACTGATGAGCCCTCAGGATGCAATCACCTCCCCAAAGTTCCACCTCTGAACTTTGCTAAACTGAGGACCAAGCCCTCGAAACATGAGTCTTTGGGGGACACTTCATATCCAGACCATGACAATTACTGATATAAAGTTTAAAAGGAAAGCAATAAGGTTTCCAGAATATAATATAGGAGACTTATCTTCACACCCACAGAGTTGTGAAATAGTTCCTACTAGGACACAAACTGCTTTGGACAACTGTTTAACGTTACCTACTATCATTATACATATATATATATATATATATATATATATATATATATCCTGTGGGCCAATAATCTCACTATTGGTTAGAAATCCAACAGAAATGATTGTGTGTGGATTCAAAGACAGACAAAAGAATGTCTACCAGTGGCACCAGTTTGCCTGTCATCCTAGTACTTGGGAGGCTGAGACAGGAGGATCGCAGGTTCAAGGCCAATATGCAGTAACTTAGTGAGACCCTGTTTCAAAATAAAAAGGGCTGGGTGTTGCTCAAAGGTAGAACACTCCTGGACTCAATCCTCAGTAACACACACACACACGCGCACACACACACACACACACACACACACACCTAGTTCTCTGGCCTTATAGGCCATTCCCATGATACTAGGTTACCCCTGTGGATACAGAGATTTTCAAGATAGAATAAAAGACATTAATAGAGTACACCTGGAGCACAGACTTATAATCTCACACATAATTTTATACACATTTATGGCTGAGCCAATTTAGCAATTTATATTAAATCTATATTATTTGTTTCTAGAAAGTCCTGCTTTATTCACTTGAGATCAGTCATGTTACATACAAGTCGCAGGGGGTTGGCACTGCACTACTGTGGACAGCTACTGGGTCCAAAGCTCTTTGCATGACACTTCGGTTGTGGCACTTTGTCTCAGCACAGTAAGGCTGGATCACATGGCTGGGCTCTCTCCTCAGAGAAGGATGCACTAAATGAGGTTGGAGAGCCAAGGAATTGGAAGGCAGGCCTATGATTTCTGTTGCAGGCTGAGAGAACCAGTGTCTAAAATCAGAGAGAACAGCAGGAGCTCCCATTCTTCCTGCTGGGTGTCACCTGCTCCTGGCCCTCTCATGTGAAAACAGCATGGTTGCACAGGCTAAATCCCCCCTCCCAAGCTAACTTGACCTAACTCACTCAGAAGAAGATACAAGACACCAATACTCCATCAAAGACAGGGACCTTAGCCGGGCGCACACCTGTAATCCCAGTACTTAGGAGGCCAAGATAGGAGGATCGCATGTTCGAGGCCAGTGTGTGATAATTTAGTGAGACCCTGTTTCAAAGTTAAAAAGGGGGGGCTGGGGGTGCTCAATGATATAATGCCTGTGGGTTCAGTTCCCAGTGCTAGACAGACAGGCAAACACACACACACACACACACACACACACACACAAAGATAGGAACTTAATTTTTTTTCTCTGTACCGGGGATTGAACCCAGGACTTGGCACATGCTAGACAAGTGCTCTACACTGAGCTATACCCATAGCCTTTTTATTTTATTTTGAGACAGGGTCTCACTAAATTGCCCAGGCTGGCCTGGAACTTGAAATCCTCCTGCCTCAGCCTCCCCAGTAGCTGGGATTACAGGCATGTGCCACAGGGCCCAGCAGGGACCTTAATTTTATCTTGAACCTTAGGATTCATTGACCTCAATAATTTTTCCTAGAATTTTGTGAAAGCATCCTATACACACACAATTATTTATTGCTCAGAAAGCTATTAGGGTTAATGTAGCATTTGACTCAAAGCCTAGCCAACCTTTACAGTGACATCCTGGCTATGGAACTTGCATTTATGATTTCTTATCCACTTCTCTTTGTCAACAACCCCTCTCTCTTAGGAAAGGAACCTGGTGGGGGAACAAAGAGTTTGGACTGCAAAATCGAGGAGAGTGCTGAGACACCTGCTCTAGATGACTCCTCGGCATCCCCCATAGATAATCAGCAACATTCCTGGCAGGTTTCCACAGACATTGAGAACACTGAAAGGTAAGTGGGAAGTTACCCGAATAGACTTCCAAGCCTCCTCCAGCTAATGTTCTGAGGGGCCATGGAGAGTCGAGAGTCTTCTATTTCAGGTTGAGAAGAAACAGAGCTCTTTTTGGTCTGCCAGAGAAGCATAGTTGGCAGGGACCCTGGTGAATGCCTCATCTGCAGATGGAAAACTGAGATGGGCGAAGAGGGAGTAGTTCAGATCCTGTGGGAACAGCAGCAGGGCCTGCAGTGGGCATGGACTCCCAGGACCCTGCCCATGCCTCCCCTGCACACTGCTTCTCCATGGAAAATGCTCCTGCGAAGGAGAAAGATGGATCTACAAACTGTCACAGTTCACCCACAAAGCTGGTTCCCCAAATTTCCATTTGTTTAAGGGAAAAGAATACAAAATCATGCAAAGATACTTCTAGTAGATTCTCGGGGTCCAGGTACATGGAATGGCTTGCTCAGCTGAGCTTTAGTGGGGGCTGAGCATTCTGTCCAGTTCACCCAGGGCGGTTCCGGGAGCCTCCTTCTCTTACTGTCCCAGAACACAGCTGATGGCCCCCTAGTGGTCAGAGAGAGTTAATGCGCTGTCATCACCTCAAGTCTTTCTAGAGCTTCTGTCTTGGAAAGAAGAGATTCTACAGTGACTCTATTTCATTTGGGAAAAGGAAGCAATGATAATATATAAATGCTAAAAAAAATTAGCTATCTAATGCTGAAATGACATTCTGTGAGGCAGAGAGATGAGGACATTGTTGATCGGCCTTCACACTGATATCTGTGCCTTTTGCCACTAGTGTCCCCAGAGCTGGTGCAAAGCAGCTGGATAGATACTGGGCAGCTCCACTGAGTGTCCTGTGTGTAAGGTTGAGGCATTGACAACATAATGAACATCTTATTTTCTTATTTTTAGAAATGTAATTCACAATGGCATTTATAGCCAGTGTGGTTCTACTTTGAGATTGAATTATAATTCTAAAGCTAATTACTGAATTTCTGTGTTTATAGAAAATTGGGGCATGTGATAATTATGTGCTATTAATAAAACTCAGATTTTGTATAAACTTGGAAATCCAGAAATTCAAACAATAAAGCTGTTGGCTCTATTTGATAGAACTATAGACAGATGATGAGGTAGCAATTCATCTTAACATAAAATAGAAGATTTTTGCTCTGTTCCAGGAAATAAATGTATGCCAGATCAGGGCAGAGAACATCCGCCAAGCCTTTTCCTTTGCAGACACCTCGTACAGCAGCTATACTATATCTCCACTGATAAGCTTTAAGAAAGCAAGCTGTAGATGGCAGTAAGAACAGAGAGGAAGCCTACTGTGTCGGCAGGGTTTCCAGTCAGATTCTGGCTAAAGGAGATAGGGGAGAAAGAGGGAAGCTGGATATGGTGGTGTATGCCTGTAATCCTAGGACTTGGGAGGCTGAGGCAGGAGGGCTACAAGTTCAAGGAAGGCCAGCCTTAGCAACTTAGCAAGTCCCTCAGCAACTTAGTGAGACCCTGTTTCAAAATTAAAAAGGGCTAGGGCTGGAGCTTAAAGGTAGACTGTCCCTGGGTTCAATCCCCAGCAACAAACAATAATAATAATGATAATAGAACATTGATGCCTGGGCCCCACCAGAAGCCAAGAGAATCAGGATCTTTCGGGGTGGAGCTGGGGCTCCTGTGCAGCAGCAGTCTCACATAGAAGCAGGATGTGCCCCTTGCACTTAAGGAGGGAGGGCAACACCTCCGCTTCCCACCTCCCGCCTCCCCCTTTGACCTCATCGGCACGAGGTGCTCACAGGCATGCCCTGCACCTCACACTGTGGGGAAGTATTCCTAATGGTTTTACAGGAGTGTTTCTATAGTCCCACAGGCTGCTTTCCCTTCTGTTCCCAATCAGCACTTCCTGAGACCTGAGCTCCTTTTCACATCTTAGTGGATCCTCTTGAGGAGGCCCCTTAAGGTCTCTGGCCTTCCCCAAGGCAGTTGAGCTCAGCAGAACAGGGGTGTTTTGTGAAATGGAGTGACAGGTTTCATACCTAAAATTAAGTGGTGGCTCTCTTTCCTCAGATGCCAGAAGAAAAAGAGATTAGTAGATAGAATTTCTTCAACTTTAGACTTGTCTTCTCCCCAAACTTTCTTAAACCTGTGGTGCCTGCTAATACGCACTTCTTCTAGAGTTCATTAAAAGCTGTATCTGGGTTTTGCACCAAGTTATATTTTTTGCTATTTTAGATGAAATCTATCACGTGTCCTTAAGACTACTGTCTCCATTGCATGACCACCTGGACGTGTGTGGGAAGCACTGCTCTATGGGTTTGAAAAGGCCACTCTCCCACCCTGCCCTAGACTAGAAGCCCCCGAGATGGCTGCCAGCCCCGCAGTTCTGGGGTTTTATGATCATTTGCCTTCTGAGATGAGGGAGGATACTGGAGGTTGTGTGGTGGCATTAGCATATGTGAGCTGAGGGGCAAGGAAGCTCAGAAGGACAGGCCAGTGTCTGGAGGAAGGCCCACCTGTCCACAGGTAGTGTCTCTTTCTCTCTTCTCTGGAGATTTTAGAATTTCCCATATTCTGCCATCATTCAGCATAGTAAGCTCTGGCCTTATAAATTCTTAACACCTGGTTATGCTGAATTTAAATCCAAGCAGACAACAGCAAGACTCCTGCGCAGCCTCCATAGCCTGACCACAGCCTTGACAGTACCACCCCCCAACCTCGCTTTCCCTAGGCCCCCACCCATGGTGTTCCCGCTGGGTGTCCTTGGTCTCTCTCTGTGAATCTGAAGTACTGTCCTCGGTGCCAAAGTCTCATCTCTGACCTCAGCCAGGTGTGACTGGAGGCACAGTTGATGGCTCCTGCAGGAACTGTCCCATGGAAACGTTTGGCAGAAGTGTTCTTGTTCCTTCAGGAACCAACCCATCTCAGGGTTTTTGTTTTGTTTTTTCTCCCCCTCATAAAGGCAAAATAAATTCAGTATTTGCATACTGATGCCTAGAGCTGGTACAATTAGGCACAGATTCTCACCGTTCAGTTGTCTCATAGAACAGACTGTTTGAGATTTCATTTCAGAAATTTACAGCTGATTACTCTTTCTTTCTATCAATTTTACAGGGACATGCGAGAAATGAAAAACCTTTTAAGCAAACTCAGGGAAACTATGCCTTTACCATTGAAAAATCAAGGTGAGTCTTGGCATTCCTCTTTGATGAGGCAGAGGATGTTTTGAACATAATAAGCTTGGGACTTGTTTCTTGAGAAATTAAAGCAGGTGTTTTCCTCAAACAGTAGAAGGCATTGAGCAAACATTTATCTTCCTTCGAGAATCTGGGAGAACGAACACAGCTTTGCTCTGAAGGAAGCCCTTCAGAGGTGCGGCTGATCTGGAAGCAGGTTCCTTCCACTCTGGGCCTGTCACATGCTGCAGAAGGCATGAAAGGACTGAGGACGGGCCCTCGGGTCCTCGGCTCCAACAGGTTTACAGCCTGATGGAAGAGACCTAGGAACACCTCCATAGGAAGATCCTGCCATTATCTTTTAAAAAGCAATAGAAATAATTAATATATATTAACATACATTGGGGGCTTATAGTGTGCCACTATCCTGAATTCTTCACATGTATTAACTATCTAACCTGTTTAATTCTTTTGTATGTGTGTGGGTGAGGGGCACTGGGATCGAACCCAGTGCTTTGTATACACTAGGCAAGTCTCTACCACTGAGTTACAACCCCAGCTCTTATTTAGTTCTAATAACAACTTTGAAAGAAATGCTATTACTGTTTCCCAATGTACAAGAAAACTGAGACATAAGTTAATCAACTTGGCCAAAGTCACACAGACTGTAAGTAGAAAATCTGGGCTGGGACAGTCCATCTCCAGAGCTATCCTAGGAGTACACACCCTAACACAGAAATGGGAGGAGGATATTCACCAGAATGAGGGAAGGGCCACTCTATGCTCTCGTTAACTATCGTATCTAGAACCTGGGACACAGTAGAATAACACTTGGCACGAATAATGAATGTTTATTAAATCTGCACTCAACTCTGTAGCCCCAGGATTGAGGCTGTGTACAAAGGACACACAATAAGCACTTTCACTAAGTGTGCAGAGCTAGAGCCGCCATAGGGGAAGCATTAGCCTCAGAGAGTGGTACGGAGAGGGTGGGGAAAGGCTTTTTACAGGCAAGAAAGAAACCCCTCTCATTTCCACTGAGCCAAGCCTGGGCGGGAGGGAGGACAGGGTGCTGCTTGCCTGCGAGCGAGGAGGAGGGAGGGGGAGGACTTGGCAGCAGAGCTGAAGCGCTTCTTGGCTCATGAAGCAGCTCAGCAGAAGGTGGAGAGGTAGAGAGAACAGCAGACTAGAGGCTGAGCGGCTGAGGAGGGGTGCGGCCTGAGCTGCACAGGGGTCAGGGTCAGAAAATCAGAGCAGGGGCTATAGCGCATCAGGTGGCTCCAAGTACACCCGAAGGGCCTGGCCACCGAGACCAAGGGTGAGTACTTTGCAGTGTTTGAAGAAAGTAGACAAGGTGTTGTGGTGATGACAGATCTCTCCCACCACAACCTGGAAGATGGTTGCTAGAAATAAGCATGGTTTAGGACCAAGAGCCTTGGATTAAGGCTGACCTGGGGCCCAAGGCTGGCTCTGCCACCTCTTCACTTTGCCCCCTGGAACAAGGGTGTAGCTTCTGGAAACCTCAGTGTTCTCATCCCCAAAAAGTGGACAACAGCATCACTGACATCAGAGGGTTGTGGTGAGGATTAAATAAACAACACATCAGTGCCTACTACAGAGCTTACAGAGAGCAAATGCGAGGCAGATGCTTGACTGCAATCGCTGTGGTGGTTACCGGTGGCATTAATATTATTTACTAGCTGGCCCACCCAGATTCACTCAGGAGAACCCTAAATCCCTCCTGCCACTCACCCTGCAGGAAACGGTTTTCGTGTCCATGTGAGGCTGGTCTCCCGCCGGCAGTTCAGAGCATTTACAGTACTGGGGATTGAACCCAGGGGAGTTCTACCTCTGAGCTACACCCCCAGTCCTATTTTATTTTTTATTTTGAAACAGGGTCTCACTAAGTTGCTGAGGCTGACTTCAAATCTGTGATCCTCCTGTTTCAGCCTCCCAAGTACTGGGATTACAGGCATGTTCCACTACACCCTGCTTTCCTTAGGGTCTTAATAGTCTTGACAAGTCTCCTCCATCAACAGCACCTGGCCTCCTTGCTGAACCTCACGTTCAGTTGTCCAGGAAGAAGACTGCCCATGGTCTCCCAGTCTAAATTTCATGTATGCCATGAAACCTACACTTTTCAATCAAATCATCTTAAACATTCCCTCCATACGTAGTGATAGTTCATCCAACAATTTTTGATCTGCGCATTCATGGAGAAAACAAAAATTTTATTTTACTTAGGTTATTTTTATAATCACAAAAAGTATAGTACATGTATTTTATATAAATTTGTACTTTACACACAAAAATAATTAGAATTTTAAATACATTTTGAAAATATAAGAATAATGATAAATACGGATACTGCAAGTGAAAGAGTAAGTGAAAAAGGAACAGCCACCCACATAAACGATACCAGGACTTGAACCCTGGATCTATCTGGAGAATGAAAAGGACAAAGCTATGAGACGTAAGGATCTGTTCAGAAGAAAGTGGTACAATGAGGTTTTGTTTGTTTGGTACTGGGGATTGAACCCAGAGGCATTCAACCTTCAAGATATATCCCCAACCCGATTTTATTCGTTTTTTTTTTTTTTGCGGTACCGGGGATTGAACCCAGGGGCATTCTACCTCCGCACTACACCCCCAGCCCTATTTTTTATCCTTTATTTTGAAACCGGGTCTCACGAAGTTGTTCAGGGCCTCACTAAGTAGCTGAGGCTGGCCGCGAACCGTGATCCTCCTGTCTCAGCCTCCCAAGTACTGGGATTACAAGCATGTGCCATCACGACCGGCTGGCAATAAGGTTTTAATAATAATTTTTTAAAGAGTTGCCATGTAGGATTGTTGGAAATTTAGTTGTCTTCATTTGGGGAAGAAATGAGACCTCTCAGCATGTGAAGACCCAGCTGTGCTCTCTACCTGTTTAGTGGGCACTCACAGCATGCTGGCACTGTGAGCTGGCGAGTGGGGAAGAGAGCGTGAAAGCAGGGTCCAGAGAGGGCCCAAGGACAGGAGAACAGGTCTCTTGGGTCCCTCCGGGAACATTTTTTGACAGATACATATTTCATAATTCTAATGAACAAATCATCCAGATTCTTCTCTCTTACTGCATATGCCAAGATAGGCCACAGAGGCCTCCCCATTCAAGTAATTTATTATGCAGGTCTAGGTTAGAATGTGCAGAAAAAATGGGGTGGTTGCAATATGGAAGAATGATTCCAGTTCTTTTCTGCAGAACATTATTATCAAAACATGATTTTTAACTGGTTAAAAACCATTATAGAAAGCCATCTGTTTTCTTTCTAGCTTCTTATTTGCTTTCTCTTTTTATTCCATTTATATGTCTGTTTGAAACAGAAAAAAAAAGTGTGGAGGGTATGGGGGGAGATACTGTTTCTGATCCTCATTTTACCTACCTCGAGCCCTGACCATGTAAATTCCTGCCAGCCAGATCCCCTCTTCTCCAGGCTCCACCCTAGTCCTCAATTCCGAAATGATCCTGTGTTTGGTTCGGCATTTAAAGATTTAATCATATCTTTTCCCTTCCCTTGCCTTCCCAAGTTCCCTCAACAAAAATTTACTTTTAATTGAAATTTCAGTGGAAAAATGGAGAGTGGCCAAGGGCAGGACTTTTCGTGGTTAATGATGATGCCTTCTTTTGAGACAAGGGCTTTTCTCTCTCATCCTTCCAGTTTAAGACTAGAGACAAAGAGGTTCGCAAAAGAAGACGAGCCACCCTTGTTCTGCCGCAGCGCCACGGCAGGCTCCGGGCGAGAGCGAGGTCTCCTGGCACCCAGCCCGCAGTTCTTCCCACTGCTTCAGTGCCTGTCCTACATTCTGGGTCACTGACAGTGCTGTAGGGAGCTTCATTAATTATGATGGTCTTGCTGTGTCAAATGGATTACAAATGGAACCACCTGTGGTGAGCCCACGAGGTGACTGACAAAGGCTGAAAGGAGACTGGAAAGTGAAGGACAAGCATCTTCTAAGTGCATGCTGTTATGAAACAAAACAAATCCACGGAAACAAATTAAGCCTGAAAGACAGTGTCACCTTTTCTAAAATTCTGACTTAATGAATGCTGTGGGATGTGTTGGTGTATTCACTCTTGCATAGGATTCCATTGTTGATACCAGGCATTAGAATCAGTCTGAAAGTAGTTAAGTCAGGGATTGAATCTGTTCTAGAATGGATGCCCTCCTGCGGGTAGTGCCTCTTCGGGCTAAATTGGGACTATGAAGACTATGAACAGTTCTTCCAAACTCATACCCCCCCCATCCACTCCAATCCAGACTTCCATACCCAGAACCAACTGGCCAAGTCAGACAGAAGAGTTCCCAGATACCTGGCTAAAAAACACTGGGCAGTTATGTACCCTCTCTCCTGGAGGTGGCCTGTAAGGCCTTTTCCCAGGGCCTCATATGAAGACCTTCTGTGTTTCCAGCTAGTGTCTGAAACTAGTCCTACATTCTTTGCAACCTTTTGTCCAGGATTCAGTGAACCATATGTAACCTATCTCTTTCCTCCAATCTAATCCAAGCATCCATTTCTAAAACACTACTCTGATTATGTTGAGCCCCTACTCACAAATGTTACATGTCTACTCTTTATCTATTGAAGGAAGAACAGATCTCTCAACCCAGTATCCATTGTCCCCTCATCATCCAATGAGTAATGATCATGGTAAAGACAGAGATTAGCACTGAGAATAAAATAATGCCAGAATAACTAGACACAGGTCATTACAAGATCATGTTGGATTCTTGCCCAGCCCAGATTTGCCTTAAAATGGGGGGTTACTCAAGCTTGCTTTTTGGAATGTATCTGAGCTAACATTTTTTAGGTGAGTAGGAGTTACCCAAAGAAAAAGATGGGGAAAGACAGTGTTGGCAGAAGATTCTGGATGTGTGCAGGTATACAGGGAGATGAAAGAGCAGGGCATTTCTACAAACTCCAGCACGTCAGGAGCCAGGAAAGTGGTTAGATAGAGGCTTAAGAGAAAGATGAGAGAAGTAGGTGGGCTGTATCTTTAAGGCCCCCTTTCAGCCACAGTAAGAGGGTTGGGTTTTATCCTGCAGCCATTGGAAGGATTCAGTTAGGAGGCAGGTACAGTATTCCAGGAGAGAAATGCGTAAGATCTGACCTAATGTCAGGGAATTAGAGAGGAGGATATAGTCGGTAGGATGTGGTGCAAGAGAAGGCAGGAGCAAGGTTGAAACCCAGATTCCAAAAGTAAGTGAATGATGGTGTCCATCATTAAGTTAGAACAGAGGAGAAGCAGTAGAGATAGAAAGGATTGAAGTTTGGTTCTGGAGAACCTTCAATAGCAATGCTCAGTGGCTAGTAGTGCTGAGGTGAGACGTGTGATCTTGGAGGACTGGAAACAGATCTGAGCATCTTCAGCATGATGGTAACTGAAGCCCTACACACAGCAGAGACCACCCATGTGCAAGGGAATGTGCAAAGAGAAGATCCCTGGCACACCAAAAGGTTAGAGGGGAGAGAAAAATAGTATACAAAGGGACCTGAGAAGTAAACCACAAGAGCATTATGAAATAAATCAAAGAAGGTGGCAAGGAAGCGATGGCTAAGAGTGCAGGGTGATTAAGCTAGAGAGGAACTGAAAGTGTCCATGGATTTGGTGTCAAAGCGGTCACTGGTACTGTTGGCAAAGGCAGCTTACGTGGATTTTGGGGCATGGAAGCCTGGAAGGGAAGGCTGGGGAGTGGGTTGGAGATGGAGCTGGGCAGCAAGGGTAAATGTTTGAAGGTGTTCATAAGGAATTGCTTGCAGAGTGGGGGAAACAGGATTGGATGCAGGTAATGTGCCTAGGGAAGTAGCAGTTGTTTGTAGAGGGTGTAGGAACATGAAAGAATGCAGAAGCATGGAGCAGTCAGAAATGACTTTGTGGGGGTGAAAAATGCTTAAGTTAACCTTGAAGGGAAACTACCATTCATTTAAGGAGGTAGAACTTTTCTGAAAAAGAAAAAACAATGGCATGTATAAAGGCAGGGAGCTAGAGAAGGTGTGGGCATTTTTACAGAATTCCAAGTGGTTCTGTTTTGTACCATCCCCTCCTTCATAAACCCTTCATTCCAGCCAGACTGGACTGTTTACTTGGACCCAAATCAGGTTGCCTTTGATCACCTGCATCCCTTTGTCCATTAACATCCAAGTTCTCCTCATTCCTTATGCCCAGAGTTATCACCAAGGCCTCCATGCATCTTACAGGAACATTGATTGTTCTCCTTGACATGGAGTAATCTCCCTTTTCCTCCTCCCTGAGAATTCTCGTAGCACTGCATTTGAATTTCTCTATTGCATTTTCAATGAAGCCTCATAGTGACTCAAGGAAAGATCCTTAAAGCCAGGGACCATCTTTCTGTCAGGACCTATCTTGGTATTACCCCCAGGACCCAATATATGGCCTTGCACTTCGGTTAATTTAGTGGCTCTGAAAGTGTGGTCCCAGGACTGGTAGCATCAGCATGTCTTGGAACTTGTAAGAAATGCTGATTCTCTGGCTTCACCCTAGATCTCTAATCCAAAAATTCTAGGGGTAGAGCCAACAATCTGTGATTTAACAAGCCCTCAGATGATGCTGATATAGCTAAAGTTTGAGAACTGCATACTTCACTGAAGTGCAATCTTCTCTCTCTCTCTCTCTCTCTCTCTCTCTCTCTCTCTCTCTCCTGGAATACAAACTTGCAACTGCAGTTCCATTATAAGCATTTCTCTTGATTATATCTGAGAACACAGCTTTTAACTCATCTTTTTCTTTTTCTTTCTTTTTTTTTTTGGTACTCAGAATTGAATTCAGGGGCATTCTACCTCTGAGCTACACCTCCAGCCCTATTTTATATTTTTGTTTATTTTGAAACAGGGTCTCTCACTAAGTTGCAGAAGATCTTGCTAAGTTTCTGAGGCTGACCGAAAACCTGCGAGCCTCCTGTCTCAGCCTCCCAAGTACTAGAATTACAGGCATGCGCCACCATGCCCAGCTTTCATCTTATATTTTTAAAACCTCATTTTCATTTCCATCTTTTTTATCAACATATTATCTATATAAAGTCTTTTATTAGCAAATTAAATTTGAGCAATAGAGAAATGGTGTCACTGTGCCATGAATCCAGTGTCCTGGCCTTTGTAGCATCTAAGAATTAAACATCAAATGAGTAAGGTTTGAATTTACTGATGGTTTAATTTCCTACTCTCCCTTTTATTTTTCCACTTTCTCAAATGCTTTCCTTCCTTTCCTTCTTTCCCACTTTTCATTTTCACCTTTAAAGCTGTCCTTAGTTATAGTTTTCTGAGACTGCACTTTGGAGAAAAGATTCTATTAAAATTTTAATAATAAGCCACCTCTGAACATACATTTGCAATAAAAACCAAAGACTTCCCAACAAGTTCACATGGATTTTCCCAGAAAATGAGACTAATTGGGGAAATGCTCCATTAGCTCACATTCTTTTTTTTTTTTTTTTTTTTCAGTACCGGGAATTGAACCCAGGGGCGTTCTACCTCCGCGCTACACCCCCGGCCCTATTTTTTATTCTTTATTTTGAAACCGGGTCTGACGAAGTTGCGGAGGGCCTCACTAAGTAGAGAGAGAGAGAGAGAGAGAGAGAGATGAGGCTGAGGCTGAGGCTGGCTGCGAACCCAGATCCTCAGGTCTCTGCCTCCCAAAGTACTTGGATTACAAGCATGCGCCACCACGCCCGGCATTTGCTCACATTGTTTTGCGGCTCTGCACTTCAGGAAGTTTCAGTCAGTCTAGAGGGTCGTCTTCCCTGGAGCTGAGTTCACTACTGACCATTCCAGGCTTAGACTGGTAGGTGAATTTAGCATTCACTGCAGGGGTCCGCTTCCTGTGGTGTAGAAAACTGCTCTGAATTTTTTCCAAGAATTTTTGAGCTTTTGTGTCTCCTCGGTCCAAGGTGATGATCAGACACGTTTTGGTTTAGGCAAAGGTGTCACAAATGTACTTGGGAGGCTGAGACAGGAAGATGGCAGGTTTGAGACCAACCTCAGCAATTTAGTTAGCCCTTGGCAAAATTTAAAAATAAAATAAAATAGGGCTGGGGGTAGCTCAGAGGTAGGATGCCCCTGGGTTCAACCTCCAGTAACACACACACACACACACACACACACACACACACACACACACACAAACACACACACACACATCCCAAACCAGCAGTTGTTCTTAATAGGCAGCCTGCTCTCTGCTCAGTGTCTAAGCACTTTCCCAGCAATACTAACACTTCTGTCAACTTGTGAGATAGATTGATATGCAACACACATATCCTATATATATATGTATATGTGTGTACACACTGTGTACATATATGTGTGTATATATGCGTACATAGTATATGTGTATATGTATGTGCATAATACATGTATGTACATCGATAACAAAGGCTAAGCAAAGAGAATTTCAATACCATAAAAAGCTGTGCTACTAAAAGGTTTTTTGATTCACTGTGATGAATGAGCAAATTTAAGATTCAGTCTATAAAAATTTCATAATATGTATGTATAATACCTGTGTGCTTTTAATACATGAAAAGAAAGTGAAGTCAGGCGTGGTGGCACACTCTTGTAATCCCAGTTCTTGGGAGGCTGAGACCGGAGGATCTGGGTTCTCAGCCAGCCTCAGCTACTTAGTGAGTGAGGCCTCCACAACTTAGTGAGACCCTGTTTCAAAATAAAGAATAAAAAATAGGGCTGGGGGTGTAGCTCAGAGGTAGAATGTCCCTGGGTTCAATCCCCAGTACCACAAAAAAAAAAGGAAAGTGGAACTAAACATTTGACCACTGCATACACACACACACACACACAAACACACACTTTCGTTTATGAGTAGACATCATGATAGACATCTCCTCATAGAATGAGGACAATACACATCAGAATTGCAATTTATAACATATAAAACTGGTGAAGTCTCTCCTCAAATCTGTTAAGTATTTAGGAAAAAAGAAAGGGAGATAGGCATTTAGAAGATAGATCTTCCAAGTCTTAAAAAAACAGAAACATGGTCAAGCATGTGGCTCACGCCTGTAAATCCCAATATTTGGGAGGCTGAGACAGGAGGATTGCAGATTCAAGGACAGCCTCAGCAATTTAGTGAGATTCCCAGCAACCTAGCAAGACCCTGTTTCAAAACAAAAAATAAAAAGGGCTGGGGGTGTAACTTGAAGGTAGAACACCCTTGGGTTTAATCCCCAGTACCAAATATATATATGAAAACCTTTCTTCCTTATAAATATCTCCCAAGTTTTGATAACTCTGTTCTAGGAAAACATCGAATTGCAGGTCAACTTGAGTTTCAGGAAGTGTAATCACCCTTCACAGACTGCTATATCCTTGCCACATCCAATTAGGATAAGTTCATTGATCATTGGGCGGTGAAAGAAGTAAATGTCCCAGAAATGTTGGGAAAGTGAGTTATGATTTCTTCCTGTTCCAAATATATCATGACCATGTCTGAGAGATTCTCCTGAAAAATGAGGCTCATGCATAGTATCTGACATTGCTTGCAGTGTCTTAACTCTCTGGGGACAAGTTAACTATAGAAGAAAAGACGTCCTATTTTTAGCTCTCAAAATGTTGATGTCCAGTGTAAATTATTTCTCAACATATAAAGGACAAGAATAGTACTGTTTTTCTCCATGTAACAGAATCTGAGTTCTAAGAGAGGACTTTTTTTTTTTTTACCTCTGAGATACATCCCAGACCTTTTTATTTTTTCATTTTGATACAGGGTCTAAGTTGCTGAGGGTCTCGTTAAGTTGCTGAGGCTGGTCTCAAACCATTGGATATAATGAAGATGGTGCCTTGACTCGATAGAACTGATTGATGAGGGTTTTTCTTGATTACTGAGCCTAGATGCTTAGGAAACTCTCAAGAACAAAAATAAATCCTGGCTTTCTGGTCCTCTTATGTAAACTGTGTCATCCACTTGCCCAGACTTTTCCTTTGCTTTCCTAAAATCTCTCGTGTCATACTCATTTGTAAATAAGAATCACTCACTAAAGTTGACAGTGATCCTTGGAATAGTGCACTGTATTATATATTTAGATGGAACTTGAGTCAGCAAGTCCAAGCCAGAGAAAAAACAGGCATCCTGTCTGAGCATTTCAAATGAATCAAACATAGTCCCTCTCCAGTCTTTGCAGATTAAAATCCTTTCTTAGAAGCCAGGCATGGTGGTGTGTGCCTGTAATCCCAGTCCTTGGGAGGCTGAGACAGGAGGACTGCAGGTTCAAGGGCAGTGTGTGGTGAGACAGGAGAACTGCAAGTTCAAGGCAGTGAGACCCTGTTTCAAAATAAAAAAATAAAAAGGGCTGGGAATGTAGCTCAGTGGGAGAACACCCCTGGGTTCAATCCCCGGAAGCACCAATAAAACAGGGTGGTGTGTTTTTAATGCTGTTTTATAAAAAGCAGGTTGTTTTGTCTATACTCATATGTACATTCTGTCCCATCACAGATGACAGCAGCCTTCTGAATCTAACTCCATATCCCCTGGTCAGAAGACGGAAGAGAAGGTTCTTTGGGCTGTGTTGTCTTGTCTCAAGCTAGGCAGTCCCTCCTGGAAGCTCACCACAGGGAACACCTGAGAAAAATCACCAAACTTGAGGACCTCCAGACAGCTGAACCACAGTGATTGGTTTTTGACTATGTTTTCTATTCTTCCTCATTACTTTTCTCCGCCTCTCCCTGCCCTTTTAAATGATTTTACACTTGAAAGCAGCTGCCTTTAAGAAAAACAGAACAGATTCAAAAAGCAGGCTGTTTTTAAAAGGATTTTTAAAGCTGACATTGTGCATGTCTGCCCCAAACCATGCCATGACAGATGCAAGTATTATGATTTTTAAATTATTTAAAGGTTTTTAAAATGTACTATACAGAGAAAATTTATTTCACGTACAATAGCATATCTATAGCTCTTGCTGGCCTCATGTTAACAATTTATCATAAATGAAAGAAGTCTTTAAATATAGAAATCTATTTAAAACTACAAAACTGTTCAAAAATCCAATCTATCAGTATCATTAAAAGTAATATTATGGTTAAACATATACCACCTCATCTATTGCTTTCTCTGCACTCATTTACATCTAGTCTTCCATTCTGTCACAATCTTAAAGCTTCAACATAAAAATATCTTACTTTATAATGCAACAAAAATCATATATGAAAAATACTTAACATTTTGTAAATATCTAATAATCCTAATACCTTCGTACAATGCATATGGGCAACTAATTTCCTTTTGATCCAATGGTGTCTTTTTCAGCTTCTTGGAGAATGAAGTTATCCAGTTAGGAAATGGTGTAGTAACATATACAATTACCCTCAAATGTAAAATTGAATATTATCACATTTTGTTCTAATCAAAATCTGAAGCATGGTGTCTGCACATCAGCATAGTGTTAAATCTTATAGGGCATGCTGGAATTAGCTCAGATCGTAAAAATATTTAACATTTTACATTATTAATACAATTTTTTTAGTTAAGCTAAGCTTGTCTCATTTTAGATGACTATGCAGATATGACTTTTCCAATGTGTACTTGGTGTCTTGTCTTACGCTTAGAACCTTGAAAGCAGGACACATGAAGCAATACTATATTTTAGAACGGAGGAAGCCACGTGCTTTGTTTTTCGGCTCACAGCTTTGATGTGACCTTCCTCCACTAAACTTGTAACATGGTACAAATTTTGTACAAATATTCCCCTGCTCTTCCTTCGACCCATTTCCCAGACAGAATTTCCCATGGGTTGAGAGATCAAGTCTTTGCACTCTTTTTCTTGTTTTACATAGTCTGAAAAATCATCAAGTCGGACAGGAGATACCAGTATCCAGAACAACAGAAGGGTGAGCTAGATGCCTACCTGTCGTTTTTTTTTTCAATATCTTTAATCCCTACCCTGCTCAGGCATTTATATGTACACTAATATCTTAACCTAACAACTAAACATATTAAAGCCTTTATCTTTCATGAAGAGGAAGTGAATGGATAACAATTATATTAGGTTGAATTTAGTGAAATTGCTGATATTTGACTGTTTTGACCTACAACAATGGTAGTTTCATTTAGTTCAACCTAATATCTGATGTGGAAATTATACAGGACTTGGAGTTGTCCTCTAGCTCCTTGTATTGAAAATGAAAGGATTAAAGGGTTGGAAGAGCTCTCAAAAGGCCACACAGGTCTCTATTTTGATTACACCAGCTGTCTACTGACCTTATCCTTGGCGTCCAGAGTTGTGTTCCAATGGACCGGTAATTAACGCTGGGTTGCAGATACACCTGGCTTCATGAAAAGAAGTACCATTAAAAGTTCTATGAGAAAAATCACAATTTTCTAAACCAGATATTTGTAAAACAATTGACTCTACAGTGAATACTCCCTTACAAAGCAAGGAGCCACTCCCAGACTCGCCTGGTCTGCCCACCTTGATTTTTATATAAATCAAGGTTGATTCAAGCTTAATATTCTTTCCTGAATCCGGTTTTCATCCCCTGAGGTAATTTCATTTAAGAGCCATTGTTTTCAAAATTTTGAAGTAGCCCAAATTGGCATGATCCCAGCTCCCATCTCTACCCGCTCCCACCCTTTGATTATATTGAACCCTTAGCTTCAATCTTGTTCCTACTAATCCATGCACAGTTATTAACCGGCAAGCCCAACCTTGGTGTTCAGCACGTTCTTCCAAATGCCTGACCTGAATCACTTCTGCTTGGTTAATTTGTGCTCACTCTCGCCTTAGTCTCAGTGTGAAAGTAACACTTACCTTCTGTGCAATTGTCCTTTGTACAACTGAAGACTGTTAATAAATTCAGGTCTCACCTCCATGTCTGGGAAGGCTGTAGTAGCTATTCATGGAGATGGGAATTTGTCTGATTACCTAGCCAGACTTTCCATATCTAAGGTAATATATTCAGCCACCTTATCTTTTATTCATAGTGCCTGTTTTCCAGCCTTCGATCAGTTTTATAGTTCCCGTAGACACACTCCAAGATTTATAGATGTTCTTTCAGTAGCAGGTCTTAAAATTACCTTTAGTACTCAAAGTTCTGATAACCTACATTGGCTCACAGCTGCAATAGGTAATTCACCATCTCCCACTAGATATACCAGCACATCCTTTAGGAGCTGCCCCTCTCTAGTCTCACCTACCAAAGGACTTTCTCAGGTGTGGTCCCATGAGATAAAGTTCTGCTGTCTCCGCTTCCTGCTAGTAGTTTGCTTGGAGATGGGCAATAACACAGAGCTGATCTCTAGAGGAAAGAAGAGAAAATCGGACCTTTTACTCATGTGCACCCACATGCTCGAAACAGAAAAGGATGTAAATGTTTTATGGCACACACTCACTCATTTGATCGCCATAATTTTAATATCCCACATATATTTTCCCCCCCAGGTTACAAAGACAATATGTTTCTTGTGGGAAACCTGAAAAATGCCACCAAATACAAAGAAAATAAAGATCATCTGACTTCTACCAAAATCATATTATTTAAAGCCACATTTCTGGGCTTTAGATCAGTCAGGGGCTTGGCCCAAAGGCACTTTTGAATCAAATGTGTGAAATGCCCACAAGGCCAAAGTGTCGCTTTAAAAATCTGTCCACTAATGTCTTCTGTGCATCTAGGTGTGGACTCGCTGCAAACTTGTGATTGTGCCGTTATTCAGGGGGACAAAGAAAGCTTTACAAGTAGCACAGCCTGGTGCCTCCTCTAATGAATTAAAGCCCGTGGGGGATATTCTAAAATTCTGCCTGACCATCGTGTTCCCCCTGCTCCTGTGAAAGTGGTTGAGACGCTCAGTGTTTAGCAATGCTGCCACCTACTGAAAGCTACGCCTCAGAGCGAGAGGGGAAAGGAGTAGAGCGTGTCGTTTATTTTAGAAAGTGAACAAATGCTCCAGATTAACAATGATCTTGTCTGGAATCTGAGACTCCAAAAGTCTCACCATTGAAAGGATGAAGGATATCATCCCACCCCACGACCCCATACTTCAAGCAATGTTCATCACTCCTTGGGTTCTAGAATGTCACCATATGGAACACACTCCACTTTCAGGTAGCTAGAGGTAGGACTGGCCTCCGCAAAATCATTAGAATTAAATATACAGTCCATAATTGACCCAAGGACATAAAAAGAATTGAGTACATTATAAAGATGACAATATAAAGATGACACTTCAAATCTGAGAAAAGGTTGGTTTATTAAATAAGTTATATTGGAATAACTGGTTAGCCATTCATTGGGAGAAATATTAGATCTATACCTTCTTACTTTCATCAAAATAAATTCTAGATGAAATAAAGATTTTAAATGTTAAAACACATAAGTAAATATATGAAAGGAATAGCAGACGATATGAATGAATATATAATTTTAGTGTGGGAAAAATAAAACTTTCTAAGCTTAATGCCTAAAGAAGAAGCTCTAAAGAAACTATGGATGAGTTGGACCAATTAACAATGCAAAACTTTATCTTAAAAATAAGCCAAATTAAGAGAAAATAATATTTGTAATATATACAACAAAGAGTCCAGATCTCTAGTATATATAAAGAACTTAAATACACTACTTTGAGGAAGTTTCCACAATATAACCCCTGTGTTTTTAATTGTCTGCTTATCCACTAAACTAGAAGTAAAGAAGGCAGAAATCATGTCTATTTTACTTGTTATTGTTTCCCCAACACCTAACACAGTGCTAGACACAAAGCAAATACTGAAAGCATATTTATAGAATGAGTGAATAATGAATGAATGACATAAATGATATTTTATGACTCAAAAAGAATCAACCTTTCCAGTAGAAAATTAAGCTAAGGACACAAAGTGGCAATGAACCTAAACTAATCCACTAGTAATAATATAAAAGTATTTAAATATACTAGTAATCAGAAATGCAAATTCATATGATAAACTCCTTTTTACATCTCAGAAAGGCAGAGAGTATAAAACACTAAAGTCCCCAGGGACAACAAAGAAGTTTGGAAATGAATATTCTCTTATAGCCAACAGGAGTATAAATCGATTCAAACTTTCTGGAAAATATTTTGGCATTATATTATTTTTCCTACATGCCCAGTAATTCCATGTTATGGAAATTCTCCTTTAAAATGTTCAGAAAATGAAATGATATGCATTTATTCATTATTCAAAAAAGCTTTGCAAGAAAGGATGTTTGTAGCAGCATTATTCACAGAAGCAGAAAAATGTAAATAAGCCTGCATTAGATGGTTAGTTAAGTTTGGTACATCCTTTCAATGGAATACTGTACACCAGCTAAGAATAAGCACCGTGTGTATTTATTGAAATGTACAAGCTTTACTGTTAAATGAAAAACTAGGAAGTTATAGAAGAATATCTAGATTATGACCCTTTTTAAAAACATACATACACGTGTGTGCGTTGGAATCTGAAAGGATACTTGCCAAATAGATACTAGTATTTATCTCTGGGAGGTGAGATTTGGAGCAATTTTATTTTCTTTTTGCATATCTGTAATTTCTAGTTTTTCCACAATGAGCATGTAGTATCTGTATAATTTTTTCAGGGAATAAACAATGATGTTCACAATATATATTAAATGAAAAACATGTTATAAAACAGTATGTATACTATGATATAATATTTGTAAAAAAGAAAATTATATATAATATATCTATGTATGTACATATATATGCATAAGAAAGCTAGAAAGACATACACTACAATGTTAATAGCAGTTATCAATGGGTAGTGGGATTATGGGTGATTATTTTTTCTTTTTGCTTTTCTGTGTTTTCTAATTTTTTCTACAATGAACATGTATTACTTGTGTAATAAAAACTAATAATAAAAGTTTTAAAAAATAAAAAAGTGGCCAACATATTGACTAACCACTTGTCCTCCTCTTCCCTTCACCCTACCCCCTTGCTTAGCTTAACCTTCTTAAAGTGTGAGCAGCAGAAAAAGAAGAAATGCCAGGGTACCAGGCCTTCTGAAGCTAGAAGAGAGACAGACAGACAGGTCAGAAGGAAAGACAGGGAGGAAAGGAAGAAAGAAGGAAAAAGAAAGGACAAAAGAAAAAGAAAACTATTAAGTGAAGTCAATAGAGGCTTTAAAAAAGCCGGGCGTGGTGGCGCACGCTTGTAATCCCAGTACTTTGGGAGGCGGAGACTGGAGGATCCGGGTTCGTGGCCAGCCTCA